>SNQJ01S0150692.1:7527-20411 GCA_010110895.2 Picea sitchensis
CACACATACACAAGTGGCTCTATAGTAACGCCTTTGTCCCAATCATTAAGACACGACTCCATGGATGAACATTTCCTTCTACAAGGCCACAGTTTCCCTATTTCATGCATTATTACTTCTCAAAATCCTTTCTTGAGTTCACTTTTGCATTGTTGAAAAGAAAAAATATGACACTAGAAATGGCATTGTAAACCCACACTTCACCATGGATGTTCACCCTCAAACTTAATAACCCTAAAAACCCTACCATAGTATTCAACATTCAAGGGGAAATTAAAGAAAAGAAAAACATCTATCTCTAATCCGAAGGGTTATTTTAATGTCCCCGAACTTAACTGAGGAACATTACTTGCACAAAATACTCAAAAATTCAAAAATTTATTCTACTAATTAATTCATGTAGCTTGCTAGCTACGAATCAAACACATGTTTAAGTAGATTTTGATACCCATAATTAAATGCATCTACAACATTCTAAATGAACATAATGCAGTCAAATAATCATCTACAACAACACATAAAAACCATTCTCATGCATAGGGTAAAACACAACCATAAAACTCATAAGAAAACTCAGAAAATAGATAAGCACTTATCTTTTTAAAACATTTGTGCAACCACTTGATTGGGAAGGACATTCCACCTAAGCACAGACTTAATGTTCCAAATCTCAATAGCAAGTCACCCCCAATCTAGGGCTAGGAAACCTCGAGAGAAGGGTGTCTCTCACAGTCCACTCACAACTCAATATCCCACAACCCATTGGTATTCTCTTATAGTTGTCCCAAATTTCCTCCAACTCTCTTCCTCTTTACCTGCCCAACCCAAGGAATATACCCCTTCACTGCGTTCAGWCCATTAGGCATCCCATTTGTTTATCAAGGTCTCTCTAGCATAGGTAACCAAGAATATCTCTACWGGGAATTCAAGGGAACTCRYTGTCGGGAAAACAACAACAAACATTTGATGTTACAGTGCAACTCACACAGGAATTCACTCTTGAGGCCTGRCAACCTAGCTCTTCAATCTTYAGCGTTAGAATGCTCCRAAAACACTCAAGTATGCTCYAGAATTTTCCCAAGMTTCTTGTTCTAGCTCCAATGCCCTTCTTCCCTACTCTACCCTCATTGTTCATGCAAAAAYTGAATGTGAAAAACTTATTATTCTCTCTCATACGRTTTTCCTCTATTTTCACAAGACAATTKATTGCTCACTCTRCCCAATGTTGATTGTACATCAACCCCATGCTCCCCAATAACTATGGGATTTGATTCTCACACCCACCCTCTTACATGAGTTTAATGATTAGGCTCTCATACATTCAAACATAAAATAGAAGTTATCCTCAAATGATAATAAAATTCAGGGAAATGGGCTAAAGTAATACCCATAATTAATTTCCCCCTTTGACCCCTCTAGACACTCTCTTCTCTTGTGGAAAACCCATCCCCCCATCTCTGTCCTTATCCCCCAGCAGCTAGCATCACATTATATTTATTAAAATTTAGAAAATGCATTTCGCGTATTACATCGATTGGCCATAGCCACAATCATATCTACATTATGCATTAATTAAACTAGGGATTATAATGGGGATGTTACTTTCCCCCTCCCCTACAATCGTACATTGTCCTCAGTGCACAACACTAAGCCAAAATACAAATAAAAATTACAACGTAATATTCAGAAATATACAATTATGAAATCTATTTACTCTCCAACAACAGTCTAAACCATTATCGTTTGTTCTTCTCAACCTGTTGACCCAAGGAATGTGCCCCCTTAACTACCTTCAATCCATCGGGCTGCACCATTCTTTTATCAGGGCTATCAGCGCATGTGACCAAGAATTATGAGATGTGTCTTTAGAACTCTAGCTGCCCAAAATGGAGTCTTGCATTTTTAGCTTCTATTTTCTTCAAAATTGACAAAAAATTGTGGGTATTCCTCTCGCATGGTTTCTTCGTGCTCCCATGTTGCATCTTCAGGACCATAGCAATTCCATTGAACCTTTACTAGTGCTATGGATTTGTTCCTGAGCACCTTGGCTTTCCGGTCCAGGATGCATACTAGTTCCACCCAGAAATCCCCTTCGTGTTCCACCTGGATCACAGTCCAATCAATTATGTGATTAGGGTCACACACACATTTATTTAATAATGACACATGAAAAACATTATGCATTGTTGGCCCTCGACCAATTTTTGAGGAAACATTGGTCGGGTTTGACCTCTTTTGGACTTCAACAGGTTGGTCAAAGATGGAGCGCCCAGACGAAGATGAGATCGCAGGATCTCACTTATTTTGTGGACCCAACAAGGGGTTCATTAGAGTTTTTGTATTAGGGTTTTGGGATGTCGGCCCGTGGGTTTACCCATGATTAGGCCTTCTTGTAAGGGATGTAAAAGTATATATAGGAATGAATGTAATGTAGAGGTATTGAAGTGTGATTAGTGCAAGTAATGTAGTATGTAGCTAAGTGCATAAGTGGCTAAGTGCAAGAGGCAATTAGTTCTGAGTTGCTTTGTGCAATAGAACATGTATGCAAGGCTCTGTGCTTGAGAGAGAAGTTAGCTCTATGCCTAGACCTGATTTTGGGAAGGTGGATCTGGCGCTTAGTGTGCAGATCACCTGTCCAGTGCGAATCTTGCCTCTGTGGCTTGGTGCATAGGAGCGGATGGATGTAAGAGATTGAAGACTAATAAAGAAGAAGAAGTCATTGGTGGACATAGCCCCACACTAGGGTGAACCACGTAAATCTTGTGTTGATGGTTTGCTTTGTGTTGTAATGTTTATGCTGTGAATCTGCTTAGTGCATTGAATGTTATGAATGATATATAGATCTATGAATGTTTGATGCTATGTATATGTTGAATGTGTTAGATTTGACTTATGATGCTAAGTGTGATGTGTATTTTGTCATTATTACTGTGTTGATCTGTACTTAGGGTTTTATCTGCGATGTGAATAAATCTAATGAATTAATATATGTTGTTCCTAAGTACCCTGCGAAGTGTTGTAATCACAGATCTGTGTCCCAGCTTGGTTACAGACACCTGAGTCCTGTAACCCCCCCTGCCTCTATCTCGGGTGAGACTTCGTTTGCTTCGTAGGTGTTGCCGAAAGGGCTGGTATTTACGGTTTTGTTGGTGCGTTGTTGAAGCGTTGAACCCTAGGTCTGCCCTTGTGCCAACAAATGGTTTCGTTGTCGGGACAACATTCCACGGGACTTCGAGTATACATTGATCACTGCATACATCCCAAAGGGGATACGCGTAGAAGGAAGCCAATTGGGACAGATCCCATCGTTGAAGAATAATGAGTTCAACCTTGGAGACAGAAAAAACTATGCGATGCTCGCACCACACAGATATTTGATGAGGACGACTGGGAAGAAGCCTCACATAGTCTCCCAGCAGTGGATTAAGGAGCTTGTGCAGTCTACAATACTGAACGTAATGAAGATCCCTCATTTTGGCTAACATCAGGAGGTTAACGCTTGCGTTAAACTCCTCTTATCGTGCTATCATGATGGATGTTTGTGGCTCGACAGGCCCATTACTGTGGATCTGACGTTGATCCACCTGATCACAGGACTGAGCATGCAGGGACCCGACCCTCAACAGTTCCACCCAAGGAAGACTTCAGATCGCTCCCTGGCACAGCGCATAAAGGAGGCATACGACGAAGTTGAGAAGGGAAAGCGAGGCTACAAGGTAGCCTCCATCCAGGATGGCACAGTGTGCCTAGCTTTCCAACTCATAGCTGGCAAGCTCGTAAGAAAGAACCGCCCACGTAGGTCACCAGGTTCGTGGTGGACCTCGCAGGAAAATACGTGGAGGGGATGAAAATGAATTGGGCGAGCTACCTCGTCAGCGAGCTCGAGAAAGACTGTCGCGAAGCGCAGGATCAAGGATACGAGTTCCATTTCAGCTGGTTGCTTATGTTGATCCCATTTGTTGCTTGGCAAATGCCGGAAGGAGCTGCCTTCCCGGAGATTAAACCTTTGGTGCCATTGGCCGCGAAGTTCTCCACTCTATGGTACACGAATGACATGTCAAAACAGTGGTAGTCAAATGCAGTATTCCATGCCTATTATCAGCAGCTAAAGATTGCCATAGAATCTTTTCCACACATGACTCCACGAACATTGCACCAGTACAGACCATTAGCTAAGTTTCGCACAGATCAACATTTCATTTATATCACTGCGCACAGGGATGAGAGCAAGGAGAAATTACAGTCTTATTACAAGCTAATCGACGAAGACATGGAGGAGATCATGAAGGAGTGGCCGACACAGTTCCTCGTACCGGTTGATGATGCATAACTCTCCGACCCTGATATCATAGGAAGCCCCTTGGTCACCTGGGTCGAGCATGTCGGATAGACTAGCGCGAAGAAGAAGAAGAAAAAGGTGGAAGCCCAAGACATAGAGATTGATGAGGAGGACAATGCCTCGGAAGAAAGTAGACCTGGCTCGCCCGCAGGAGGAGGAGGAGATGAAGTAAATCAAGAAGTAGGAGGGGAAGAAGGAGAGAAACAAGGAGAAGGTGAAGCTACACCGTTGAAGGATCCCCCTACCGAGATAGAAACATCGAAGAAGAGGAAGGGTTCTCTGCAGAAACCCTCGGCAAGAAAGAAGACCCACGCAAGTAAGCCCCAGCTAGAGGCTATGCTCATGGAGGATAACATTAGTCTAGTCCGCAGAGTGATGGAAGATGCATATGAGGACCTCTTACAAAGATATGGCGCGAAGCAAGAAGAGTTGTATGTACGAGCTGAGAAGGAGATGAAGGAGATACAGTGAGCTATTCAAGTTAGTCGTGCAGTACCCACTGTGCCCTCCTCGTCGGAGACTGCAGAGTTGGGGGATGAACCAGCCCAACTTCGAAGACTTGCAGATGCAACATAGGCTCGGCTTCATCAAGTCCAAGAAGAAAAGGATTAGGCCACAGAAGCCCTGAAGAAAGAGAAATAATCTTGGAGAAACTACGAGTTGTGCGGTACTGTGTGGCCGCTTATGAAAACAAGAAAGATGAGTTCTGGGCGATGCTCGAAGAAGACAAGACAAAGATACAAAGGGAAAAGGACCAGTTGCTCACCTAGCAGATTGCAGTCAAAGAAGTGGTGAGCAAAACATTTCGCTCTGTGCCAGGATTGGCACAAGAGGAAAATGAGGCAGTTGAAGTTCAAGTAACGAAGCTTGCTGAGGCCATCCAATAGCTTCAAGCAAGGGTAATGGAGTTGGAGACCCAAGTAGTTCAGAGCACTCCACAGGAAGTGCACGATCAGAGGGAGGAAGCCGCCAAGAGCACAGTGGAAAGAATCAGAGTCCTCACCTCATAATGCAAGCAGCTAAGCAACATAAGTGTGTAGATCTACGAATGCCTCATGCAAGACCTAGAACTTAGGAAGTTGGAAGCACAGCTACAGGAGGGAGCTTCATGCACTGACAATTCAAGAGCAAATGAAGTTTCTCATTGCAGTTGAGAGAATGAAGAGATCACAAGAAAATCATGCGGTCCAAAAATAGATTACTGCCATCCAGGGCAGAGTAATGGAAGTCACATAGAGGCTACAACTGGTGCAGGATGAAGCCTACGCGTTGTTTGAAGAAATCGAGGGACAAGGTTCGCAACTAGACCAAGTGGTTGCGACAGTGGAACAACACCTGGAAGGGCATGTTACAGAGCAATTGATCCAGAAGTTCGTTGAGTAGGATGCTCAAGCGAAGCAGCAGGTCAAGGCAGCTCGAGCTAAGCTCAAGGCCTTCAAAGCAGTGTTGCCAGATCTGAGTGACTCGGGACGAGTCGTGGGTGAGTGTTGGGGGCTTGTTAGCCCTCAACCAAGTTTTGAGTAAACATTGGTTGGGTTTGACCTCTTTTGGACTTCGATAGGCTGGTCAAAGATGGAGCGCCTAAGCGGAGCTGAGATCGCGGGATCTCACTTATTTTGTGGACCTAGCAAGGGGTTCATTAGGGTTTTTGTATTAGGGTTTTGGGATGTCGTCCCATGGGTTTACCCATGATTAGGCCTTCTTGTAAGGGATGTAAAAGTATATATAGGAATGAATGTAATGTAGAGGTAGTGAAGTGTGCTTAGTGCAAGTAATTTAGTATGTAGCTAAGTGGCTAAGTGCAAGAGGCAAGTAGTTCTGAGTTGCTTTGTGCAACAGAACATGTATGTAAGGCTCCATGCTTGAGAGAGAAGTTGGCTCTGTGCCTAGACCTGATTTTGGGAAGGTGGATCTGGCGCTTAGTGCGCAGATCACCTGTCCAGTGCAAAGCTTGGATTTGTGGCTTGGTGCATAGGAGCGGATGGATGTAAGAGATTGAATACTAATAAAGAAGAAGAATTCATTGGTGGACGTAGCCCTACACTGGGGTGAACCATGTAAACCTTGTGTTGATGGTTTGCTTTGTGCTATAATGTTTATGTTGTGAATCTGCTTAGTGCATTGAATGTTATGAATGATAGATAGATCTATGAATGTTTGATGCTTTGTATATGTTGAATGTGTTAGAAATGACTTATGATGCTAAGTGTGATGTGTATTTTGTCATTATTACTGTGTTGATATGTACTTAGGGTTTTATCTGCGATGTGAATAAAGCTAATGAATTAATATATGGTGTTCCTAAGTACCTTGCAAAGTGTTGTAATCATAGATCTGTGTCCTAGCTTGGTTACAGACACCCGAGTCCTGTAACCCCCCCAGCCTCTACCTCGGGTGAGACTTCTCCTGCTTCGCAGGTGTTGTCGAAAGGGTTGGTAGTTAGGGTTTTGTTGGTTCGTTGTTGAAGCATTGAACCCTGGGTCTACCCCTGTGCCAACAAATGGTTCCGTTGCTGAGACAACATTCCACGGGACTTCGAATATACATTGATCACCGCTTACATCCCAAAGGGGATACGCGTAGAAGGAAGCCAGTTGGGATAGATCCCATCGTTGAATAATAGTGATTTCAACCTTGGAGACAGAAAGAACTGTGTGATGCTCACGCCACATAGATATTTGATGAGCACGATTGGGAAGAAGCCTCGCATAGTCTCCCAGCCGTGGATTAAGGAGCTCGCGCAGTCCACGATACTGAATGTAATGAAGATCCCGCATTTTGTCTTACATCAAGAAGTTAATGTTTGTGTTAAACTCCTCTTGTCGTGCTATCATGGAGGATATATGTGGCTCGACAGGCGCATTACTGTTCATCAAGCACATGAAAACAATTGGGGCATTTGATAACACAAATGGCACTACTGTGAATTCATAATGCCCATATCTTGTTCAGAACGTTATCTTGTTGACATCCTTTTCATTTATCCTCACTTGATGATAACCTGATCTCAAGTCAAACTTGGAAAATATTCTTGCACCTTTATATTCTTGCACTTGAAAAAGATCATCAATCATTTGCAAAGGATATTTGTTCTTTATTCTGATTTTATTTAGTTGTCTGAAATCAATACATAGCCTTAAGGTTCCAACTTTAGTCTTCACAAAAAGAACTAGGGCTCCCCAAGGTGACACACTTGCGTGTATATACCCCCTCTTTAACAACTCTTCAAGTTTCATCTGGAACTCTTTCAATTTCGGTGTGCCCATTATGTATGGTTTCTTGGACACTGGGGCAACTCCTAGCACCAAATCAATAGAGAAATCAATTTCTCTCTTTGGTGGAAATCCTAGAATTTCCCCCAAAACATCTTCAAAATATTTTAAGACCAGATGGTCTTCGATACTTGTCATTTTATCTCTAATTGTCTCTTCCATGTGGGCTACAAAAATTTGACATCCCTTCTTGAATCTCTTTTTTAACTGCATGGCTTAAATTTATCTAATATCTACAACTCTCAGAATGCCTTGAATCTTACCCTGCTTCCCTCCCTCATCAAGAAAATTTATTGTCTTGTTGTGATAGTCTAGGACAACATGGTGTTTTTCCAACCAATCCATGTCAATTAGATGGTCATATGAACCCAATGGTGTGATGTTCACATCTACCTTTGTGTTGAGTCCATTCAAGTCTATTGGACAATCTTTAACCAACTCATTGATCTTTCTCTTAGCCCTTGTGGCTAATTGAACTAACCAATATTTCTTATGCTTACTCATTTGTAAGTGAAATCTTTCAACAATGTTATAGTTTATGTAACTATGGCTAGCTCCATAATCAATTAAAATTGTTATGGGTTGATTATCAATCTTACCTTCCACTTCAATCATGGGGGATTTATACTTTACTTTCTTGTTGTCTAAGGCTGCATAAATACTTGGCATGATTTCTCCCATGTCTTCAATTGTTTAAGCCTCCTAAATGTTGTGGACAGTCTTCATTCTTTCTCCTTTGTGAGGACARTCCCTATATAAGTGATTTCRCTCACATCTCCAACATTGTACAGGTTGTTGCCTTGGTCTTTTCCCAAATGAATATATTGTCTTGTGCTAATTTTGGGTTGATTGTCCTAACTAATATTCTTGGGAGTTGTTCTTGAAAAAGGGTGGCTTAAAACCTTTCGGCCTTTGATCATGTTTTCTTTTCATCTTATCATTCCAAGCTTTTTGTAAGAATGACCTCCCTTTTATTTTCTCTCCTTATGGTCTCCTCCAAAGTTTTGGCGTTATCATATTGTAGCTTGTCACTATAGAAGGAAGGTAACCCACTCATAAACCTTTGGATTTTTACTTTCTCATCCTTCATGAAGCTTACATACTTCAACAACTCAAAGAGCCTCTTCTCGTACTCATCCATTGTCATGCTNCTCACATCTCCAACATTGTACAGGTTGTTGCCTTGGTCTTTTCCCAAATGAATATATTGTCTTGTGCTAATTTTGGGTTGATTGTCCTAACTAATATTCTTGGGAGTTGTTCTTGAAAAAGGGTGGCTTAAAACCTTTCGGCCTTTGATCATGTTTTCTTTTCATCTTATCATTCCAAGCTTTTTGTAAGAATGACCTCCCTTTTATTTTCTCTCCTTATGGTCTCCTCCAAAGTTTTGGCGTTATCATATTGTAGCTTGTCACTATAGAAGGAAGGTAACCCACTCATAAACCTTTGGATTTTTACTTTCTCATCCTTCATGAAGCTTACATACTTCAACAACTCAAAGAGCCTCTTCTCGTACTCATCCATTGTCATGCTACCCAATTTGAGTTCAAAGAACTCTTTCATCTTCCTCACATAGTAATTCTTAGACAAATATTTTTGAATTATCATTTGAACTACCTCCACGATACCTTCTTCGCATCAAGGTGTTTGGCTTACTTAAGTGATCCCACCACATGATTGTCTTTCATTGCACGTGGTAGGTTGCAATTCTTGTTTCTACCCTGGAGGGATAATCATGCAACTATAAATATTTCTTAATTTCCAATAGCCAAGCTTCAACCTCTTCTCCCTTCCTATGCTCACAATTGAAATTTGGTGTCTTGATTTTCCTGATCACCTTGCAATATGTTTGCCTCAGGCCTTCTCCTCTTCTTCCTGATAGGAGACACACTTGGGATGCTCCTTGGCACTGAACTCACATGAACTCTCATGTTGGATTTCCATGGGGAATGATGGTGTCTTCTCATATTCCTTGATTGTATGTCATTCCCATGCTCATCCCTTCTACTATGGGATTTGGATGGTGTCACTTGTCTAGCACTAGTTGTTTGCTTTATGCCAGAGTCTTTATTGGCTTGCCTCTGCAACATGTTTAGACTCTGAAGTATTTCTTCCTAGGATTTCATAATCTTTTCATTGTTTTCCCTATAACTCTCGACTTCTCTCTACACGATTCTCATAGTTACATGGTCCTATTTGTCTGTTCTTCCATTAGACTATGTATCAACATTTCCCATGCTGACATTTAGCCCTCTGAATTTCTCTTCATGATTGTAGGACCCTTGAGAATATTCCATGGTTTTGGTTCTCATACAAGAACCAAATTTCCTTTCTATACCTCTAATTTCTATAATAAAATGTGTTGCAAACAATTTTATGTTAGACAAAAATATATACACACAGTTCTGGAAAAGAATTGCATAATGTTTTCTGCTTTCTAATGCCACCAGTCATCTTCTTTTGTGTCAGATGTAACTTAAACTACCTAGATCACTTTTATGGGTTGATATATGGATTCTCCTCTCCAATAGCTTTCCAACGAATTCTTTCTTGCTCAATTCTGAGCTTGTAGAAAGTTATAGTCATCTTAATATTGCTAATTTACCCCTTTTGTACACTTTTCATTATAGTGCAATTAATTACAGACACCAAATTATGTCACTAGTAGAAGTAAATTTGTCAGGAACTAGGGAATGTGTGAGACATAGATAATAATGATGACAGAGAATTCACAACAACTCTCATATTGTCAATTTGATGCTCCAGTAAACAAATCTAGCAATATGGAAATGATAAATTTGCCCCTTTTCACCTCATTTTCCAGAGATTTTTTTAGCCAAATTGACTATCTCCCAAACTGTGCACTTCTAGAAATTTTTTACAGAACCAAAATTTTGTAGCTTATTGAGTATACAAAATGTTGAGTAGATAAATTTTTCCAAATTTTCCATCAAGGGACCCTTTCCTCTGAAAATCCAAAAAATCCCCCAAATGTGGCATGGAATAGTGGATTTTGCCCTATTTTGGCACCCCCACTGTAAACTCTTTAGAATCCATCCAATCCCTTTGTTATCACATAGATTGTAGGTTGGGAAAAGCCTAACCCAATCCACAAGTATGAGACAACTATGGGAGTAGCTACCCACTGTCACCTTAGATAGATACTCCCCTCACTTTAGTGATGATAAGTCACCACACGGGGGAATCTCGATGACCCTAGGTGGATTGAGATAGAAAGTGGAGTGATGGAAAGTGAAACCCCTATAGGTCAAGTTTGTAAGTGGGAAGAGGATTGTAAATGAGTCTTGTTGATGAGGGGAGGTTTCCAAAGTGTCATGTACCTGCAAAATAATGTTGAACCTGCTCGAGACAAGACAATTTGTTGAAATACAATCCAAATAATCAAAGGGACAAGCAAGTGAAGCTTGTTTTCCTAAATTGCAGTAGTAAACAAATTTATATATCAACAATGGAAATAATTTTTAACTGCATAATTAACCATCAAAAACATTAAATATTTATTAGATGATCAAGCTTTAAACAAGTAGATAATATTCCAATACTTACGCACAAACTTTGATGGTAAGATAGGGCTACTAAATGAAGTTATCAACAATGTATAAAGACAACCCTATGACTGTACAAAACAATTGCTACAACAATAACATCTATCCACCAAAATTAGCAAACAATCCACCCAAAAGATAACCAATGTCAAGTAGAATTAATATGGCAGCTTGTAAGCAAATTTCAATGGTAGATTAGTGAGTAAAGAAAGAGTTTAAGAGTGATTTTTTGTAGCCCTAATGGTTGTAGCATTAAATTAATTGCAGCAAGAGAATAACAAGGCTAAGCTAGATGCCTTAGTGGCTCAAGCAAGCTTGCAACACTAAGAAAAGATTCCAATTTGAAAAAATGCAATATCTCAAAAAATCACGTATACCAATGCAATGATTTTATTTCTCCAATGCAAGTAGATGAGTGCCTTAGTCTATTGGGTTATGGATTCTTGGATGTAAGAGTTATACTTACTACTTCTCTAGGGTTGTAATCTCTTTTACGCCCTAGAGCAAGCAATCCAACAACGTAAATCTAAGAGGGTGTAAGCCCTTTTACTCCTCCTAACAACCTTGAAAAAGTAACTTATCCAACAATAGTTATGATAGATTTGGTGGAGGGTGTAATCCATTTTACTCCTCTAAGGGTTAGAACAATAATAGCTATGAAACAAGAAGAAATTACCAATAATATTAAGAAATTCCTTACCAATTCCAATAGAAAACATGCAAAACCATTATCTACCAAGAATATTCCATCAACATGCAAAAGACAAGCCTCCAAGAAGGTAGTGCGCCACTTTAGCTTCACAATAGATAAGATAATAATCCATAAGATTTGCACAAGAGAGAGAGAGATAGACCAAATGCCCAAAAAGGGTGCAAATTTCAATCAAGTATGTAATTCTTAAGTGAGAGAATTTTGATATAACGAAATGCCTTAGGTCTCTTTTTATAGGAGGCCTTTAAAATTAGTTTGTCCACATATGATTAGGATAAAACACAATTAGGGAGGCTGACCTCCTCTAATTTCCCATTTACAATTCAAAATTTATTTTACACAAGAAAGAAAAACCCTAAAGGTGATGTCATACCCCCTAGGGGTGACGTTTTGGCACATGGGGTGAATCATTGAGAAATGTGAGGGGGTTGTTGGGCCTCCAAAGACCATGTATTCCATGAGCTAGAGTTCCACCTCATCAAAACATGCCAAATCTTCACCAAGTCATCACCACCATCATCAAACCCTAGCCCCCAATGCAATGTTAATCCCTAAAAGGTGACATTTTGACCTTCCAAGGTCAAACGTTGGACTAAGGGGGGCTAGGTCTCATCGTCCAAGATGCCTTCTCATGCCTCCAAAGGAAGCATTAATCATCTATATTCTCCAAAGGTGTGGGTCATGCCATCCAACCTATGGGATTCATGCCCCAACGAAGGCCCAAGCTAGGCCTGTTCCTCCACAAACGTCCATCAAACAAGGTCCTGCAAAGACAAGTGAATTCACCCTCCAAGGGTCTCAAGTCAAATGTATCATGCCAAGTGAAATCACAATTAATACAAGAGCCACCTAAACATGTGCATCAAATCCACCCTTTCAAATTAAACAAGTTCTCAAAGACCCTATGCAATTGGTCAATTTTAGGTATGGGAGGGGTGTCACAATACCTTATTGGGTGAACCAATTCCTCAAGTAGGGGATGTTCCCAAGGATGA
>SNQJ01S0150694.1:0-16412 GCA_010110895.2 Picea sitchensis
CCCTCTCAGTTGTCCAACACAATGATCTATCTCTGCATATTCTTGGTGGCATGGTTCCAAGTCTACTCCTTTTCCTTCTATATACAGAGAAAATTATGCTCTTATACCACTTGAAGCAAACCCACACCACCTCTTGGGGCTCGCATGACCTCCAAATCTAAGGATTTTTCAAAGTAGGGAGTTGAGTCAGCTCTCAATCTCTTACTGAGCCCTCAAATTCCTTCTCCACAGGCCTTTTTCCCTTACCCTGTGCAAAAATTCAAGTTCGTAAGGGTCTATTTATCCACGTGGAGAAATCCATGTGACCTTGGGCCAAATCTATGGGCTAATACCCTTGAATGGCACAGACTACGAAACTTTAGGACTCCAGGCTTCAGGAGTTCCAAAAAAAATACATGACGTTCCTCTATAACGTCGAACTCATGGAAAACCAAACAAATGGAGGGATCGACGGTCCTCAAGGTATGATGAGATATATGGCTCACAAGTATTTTGGGCCTCCACGCTTCGAGAGTTCTACTTGCTCCAACATACAATATCCCTGAATTCAAAAAATATGAAGTTGTTAATTGGATGGCTGACACTTGATTCATATCAATAGTGGATCTATACTCTGCGCTCCAAGCTTCAGAGCCTTCCACAACTCAATACCTTAGATTCTTCAGAGTGTCGAACTTGTGAACTCGTGAAGGGAGTGATCAAATATCCACCTATCCTCGTGAATGGATAATTTGGATTTACTCCAGCCTTCATGCCTTCGGGAGTTCTCAACCCAAACATACTTACACCTTCATTCCTCTGGAATACCAGATCTCCAAACTTCAAGATCCGTTGACATGTGTCTCTTTGTGCCAAAGGTTAAGTTTCATTCCTAGCTTCAGAACTTTGGGAATCACACACACTCATGTAGCTACACTTAAATTATTATGAATTTATGGACTTTCAAACTCTGGTGGATATGTGGACACGTGTCCTCACAATTGGACAGTCATGATCTTCTCTGGTTCCCGGGACTTCGGGAAACTTTCCTCCTTTGCACACAACACACGAAAACCTCCAAATGCGCAAAGTCCGAAGGAATTCAGGGGTTAACACCCATGCTACTTTCTCATATCTGAAGGCTAGGAAAGGTATAACTCCTCCTCAGGTGGATCTCATCCACTTGACCTTGAAATTTAAAGGGTCCCTCCCTTCAAAGGATTTATGGATGTTATTTCTCCTGATCTTTAACACTCGAGGTGAATTGGACTTTTGTGCACACCTTACGCTTCTCTAAAAACTTTACACTTGAATATTTTTAATAAATATTCTCACACACCTTGCGCTCATCTTATTTGAGACTCTTCAACACTTAACTAAGTGTTGGCCCTGTGCACACCCTGCAAGGGTCTTCTCGATATTTGATACTCAGATGAGTATATGTGAACTCCTTGCACTCGCTCTGCTCAATTCAACGTTATCTCTCCTGAACTTATGAGTCTGAAAATGACTCTTCCTTCACACTCCTTGCGTGGCTACTATGCACTCCTTGCACCAATGCTTCAGAAGAGAAACATTTGAAACTTGCAGAACACTACAGGTTCATTCAATTAACCATGAAATGCACACACAGGAATATAAAAACCAGAAAGAAAATAACATGACATTACCCATGTACTCAAAGTAAAACATGTAAAAAGATCTGGAATTAATCTTATTCTATTATATTCCTTCAGCAAATCATTTACAAAGTTCTCAATAAAAACTCTCTACATCAAATACAATTATCTTCAGCATCTCTTCAACAACAATTTACAATAAACTCCATCAACCTCATTTAGGAATAGATTACATACATTTATACACGGAGGGGCTTATCGATCCTTCCTACCGACTATGCTAGTGCTTTCACATCATAA
Source organism: Picea sitchensis (assembly GCA_010110895.2). Taxonomy (NCBI): domain Eukaryota; kingdom Viridiplantae; phylum Streptophyta; class Pinopsida; order Pinales; family Pinaceae; genus Picea; species Picea sitchensis. Next base: position 1,899 of record SNQJ01S0150694.1, read on the forward strand.
TCAATCATTGTACCACTAAGGCTTATTACAATAAATGACATTTACAGAATAGATATGATTCAATGCTCAATATCTATACAATCCTACAACTTATTAAAGAAAACACAATCTCCTACGATTTCATACAATGGATCTTTCCTCAAAACATTAAAATCTCTTAATTACAATGCTTTCAAAAGAGTAAATGGCACGCTCTCCTTGGGATCCAAAACACCTTGAATGCGCGTAATATCATACAATATATTAGTCAAAAGATTCTAATGGCTATGATATGAGTTTTGTCTTCCTTCATTGTTTGTATTTCATGTGTTCTTTAATTCCATTTACATTTTCGTCTGTTTAAATTGCATAGTTAAAAGCCCAGAATTCATCCCTTGATGCTCTTGGCTGAAACAATTTAAACTGTGTGTATTTCTTCCTAACTAATTCAAAATTCATTTTATTAATGCTCTGATGCAATTACTTGTTTTTCCCTTTTCCTCTTACACTTTGCAAATCTCAATTTACAACTCAGATTCATTGCCTCATTTATCCTTTATCCTCTGGAGAGTTCTATTGGCCATCCAATGTTTTCATTCATTTTCAGAAATTTTGACTCCATAGCTCTGAGCGATCCTCCCCTTCTTGGTCAACAAATTTATCAAAACCCCCAAAAACAAACCAAATCTAGCCATCGATTTCCATAGATATATCAAGTGACATGAGAGAGCCCTCTCGAAGTTGAGCAGGCTAGTGATAGCTCTAAAGCTATTTGAAACAGTTACCTCTATCATTTTTACATTCAACTAGACAAAATTTACAGAGTGCTAATAGACTTCAAATCATCATATTTTCTCAACTTGCAACCGGTTTGCATGGGAGTAATAACTGGTTTGCAATATTCCATTCTGAACCTATTTATCATTTATTTGATGTACTTGATTTGAGAAATAAAAATTCATTGGTTTCTTTGGCATATCTGAAGTCCCAAAAAGAAGGATAATTCTCCAAGTAATGACATTTCAAATTCATTCTACATATCTTTTGCAAATTTATGGCTTAACCTGTCATCATCACTACCAAAAATAATATCATCAACATAAACTTCAACTAATAAAATATTACCTTGACTTATCTTGATGTAGATTTTTTTTTCTGCGCTTCCTTTTTTGAACCCGGTCTGTTGCATATACTTATCCAATCTAGAGTACCATGCTCTAGAAGCTTGTTTTAGACCATACAAGGCCTTCTTTAATTTACACACATAATATGCATTCTCTGACAACTGAAATCATTCTGGTTGTTTAATGTACACTTCTTCTTCAAGTTCCCTATTCAGAAAAGATGATTTTACGTCCATCTAATACATTTTAATATTTTTGGAGCATGCATAAGCTAAAATAAAATGGATTTCTTCCATTCTGGTAGCTGGGGAAAATGTCTCTTCAAAGTCTATTCCTTCAACCTGTGCATATCCTTTACATACCAATATAGCTTTGTTCCTTGTAACTTGTCCATCTTCATTCAATTTATTTCTGAAGACCCACTTTGTGTCCATCACATTCTTATTATTTGGTCTTGGAACCAATTCCCAAGTGTCATTTTTCTCTATTTGATCCAATTCTTCATCCATGGCCTTATTCCAAAAGTCATCCTTGTTGTCTTCTTCAAAAATGTTTGGTTCAATTGTAGATAAGAGTGCTAGGTGGGTTTGTTGTGGTGAACAGATTCTTCTTCTAGTCTCAACTCCTACATCTTTGTTTTTGATAATTTGATCTGAAAGATGATTCTTCTGTACTCGTTTACTAGGTGTCCTTGGAGACACTTGTTGAACTTTCTCTTATGACTCTTTCGGATTCTCTTCATTTTCCTCTTCTACTTCTTTTTCATCTTCTGCTTCTTCTTCTAAGGGTTGTTTCATTGATTCATTTTCTTCCTTTGATTATGGTCTACTTGTTTCATCAATTGTTATGTTGATGCTTTCCACAACTTTGTTTAATATTAGATTGTAACACTTGTATGATTTCCTTGTACTTGAGTAACCAACAAGTACTCTTTTGTCCACACGAGATTCAAACCTTCCCATTCTGCCATCTTCTCTTTTGATATAGCATTTGCTTCCAAAAACTCTGAAGTTCTTTACATTAGCTGGTCTTCCCTTCCATAGTTCGTAAGGATTTTTTTCAATGTTGTTTATGAGAATTACTATGTTTTGAATGTGAACTTTTGTATGCACTACCTGTGTCCAAAAAATATCTGTCAATTTCGAATCCATTAACATTGTTCGAGCCATTTCCTGTATTGTCATGTTCTTTCTTTCAACAACTCTATTCTGCTAAGGTGTCCTAGCAACAGAGAATTGCCTTTTTATTCCATGATTGTTATAGTAGTCAATAAATTCATTTGAGGTGAAATCTCCTCCATTATCAGATCTCAAGCATTTGATTTTTGAATCCATTTCATTTTCAACCATTTCCTTGTATATCTTGAAGTTTTCAAAAGCTTCTGACTTATTCTTGAAAAAGAAAACTACAGTTATTCTTGTATAATCATCAACTAATAACATGAAGTATTTATCACCTTTTAAGCCCTTTGTTTTAGTTGGTCCAACTAGATCANAGTATGCACAATTTCCAGTGGTCTTGTCGTTGAATATTCCTTTGATTTAAACCTTGTCTTTGTTTGCTTTCCTTGTTGACAATGCTTGCATAAAGTGTTGGTTTGTTTCATGATCTGGGGAATTTCTATGACTGCTTCTCTTTTGTTGACTTTGACAAGGTTATCAAAATGTATGTGACCCATTCTTCTGTGCCATAGCCAATTTTCATCTTCCTTTCCTAGAAAACACTTTTCATTTCCAATTTCACTTAACACATATATGTTTCTTGAAGTTCTTGCAGCTGTAGCAATCGATTACCCTGAACCTTCTTTTCTTATCTCACACTTTTGTGAATCGAAAGTAACTTTATGACCTTAGTCACACATTTGACTCACACTTAGAAGATTATGTTTCATATCTTCTACTAGTAGGAGGGATTGTCATTCTACACTCTTTGGACATGTGTCCAAAATTGTTACATTTGTAAAATTCCACTTCAGTGCTCAAAGATTCAAACCTATTGTAACTTCTTCTCTATGTTTCACTGGGCCTTCTTGAATAACCCCTTTGTGTATGACTCTCAAATTTTTTATTGTTCCTGTTGTTAGCTCTGCAATTTATAGCTTTATGTCCAAAATTATTACATGCATAACCTAAACCAAAAACTATAGTTTGATACCTGGGAGTTGAGGATCTTCTGAAAGGAGGTGTTCTTGTGAATCCTTCTTCTTTTTGAGGCCTATCTATCGGTTTTGGAGATTGATCCCTTTTTTGTCTGAATGTATCCAAGTTCGGTCTCGTCAAAATGATATTTTTGACTATTGATAATGTCATTCAAAACTTTTGAGCTATTCTGCATATTTTTCTTTTGAATATCCTTTCTTAATGTGGAAATCTTTACTTCCAAGTTTTCAATGATCTTGTCCTTTTCTTCTATCTGTTCTTTGAGTGCTTATTTAATTATTTTATCTTCTTCTATTTGAACCTTCAATTTTGTGATCATTTGTTCTAGTTCTTGAGTGTCTTGTTTCTTGTCTAGTTCTGCTTGTAGTTTCTTGTTTTTCTTCTTTACTCTTCTGATAACTTCTATGGCGCACATTAATTCTTCTCAAAAGTCAACTTCTGCCTCTTCAATTTCTTCTTCAACTTCTTCATATTCTTCTTTGGCATCTTCATATTCTTCTTCGAAGTCTTCTTTGTCAGATTTTTTTACTGCCATGGATAGAACTCTTCCTGTCTCACTGTCACTGACTTCATCTTCATCTGATGATGAGATGTCTTCTTTAGTGCATAATCTTCTCTTGAAAAATTTCTTTGTAGTTATTTTTCCTTTATATGTGTGTTTTCCTTTTGCTTAACCTTCATCGTTTCTATTTTTCTTATGAGGACATTTGTTAGCAAAATGACCAATACCATCACAATTAAAAAAAATTAAAGGAAGCTTACCTCTATACCTATCATCGGTTCCCTTGTTTAGTCTTTTGACGAAGCTGGCCACTTCTTCATCATCTTCTGAGACGTCACTGCTGCTGCTATATTCTTCTTGTTCCTTTTTCTTTTTCTTTGATCTTTTGGATGCTTTGAAGGTTGCTTCATTTACATATGGATTTTCCTGTTCAGTTCTCATTTCATATGTTGAGAAGATTCCATGCAGTTCATCTATGCTTATTGATTTTAGATCCGATATTTCTTCTAGTGCTGATATCTTTGGGTTAAATCTCATAGGAAGAGATCTTAGTACCTTTTGATCAATTACAAATTCTTTGATTTGTTCTCCCAATCCTATGATTGCATTCACTGTTTCATCGACTCGTAAGAAGTAGGTTGCAATATTCTCATCTTCCTTCATTTTTATTTGTTCAAAATGACCTCTGTAAGTTTGAATCTTTGCTTCTTTGACTTTTGTATTTCATTCATAAATATTTCGAAGCTTCTCCCAAATATCTTTAGCAGATTTACAATGTGCAACTTTGGTGAACTTCGTATCACTGATACCATTCAAAAGTTCATTTGTGGATTTGGAATTATTTTCACTAAGTTTCATTGCTTTATCATTTGTTGGTGGAACTGTTGGTGTTGTGTATCCATCTACAATTGATTTCCAAACTTGAAATGTCTATGCCTGTATATATGTCTTCATCCTTATGCTCCAAAAAGCATACTTATGTTAATCAAACTGTGGTATTCCATTTTTATACAAGTTGGTACTCTCCATGATATACCTTTCGGTGGTTAAATTGATTTCTGAAGGAACCTTCTCTGATACCAATTGTTGGATTACTCAGAGGGGGGGTGAATCACTAATAACATAATTATAATCCTTTTTCTCCAAATAATCCAAGTGTTATATCGATGTAGAATTATTATCCAATAATGAGCAATAAGAAATGAACAATCACACACATACACAATACCCCAGTGTTTTACGTGGAAACCCAAATCAGGAAAAAACCACGAAATGATTTTTCTTATATGTATTGAAGAATTAGATTCATTGGAAGCACCAACTTCCTTTGTTTTCTAGCTACAACTGGAAGGAGGCCCCAACCCCCCAGTTTCTTAGGATACAACCTGAGGGAAGCTCCAACTCTCCAATTCTCTAGCTACAACCAGAAGGAGGCACCCCCTATGTTCTTCGGATACAACCACCTTTCCTTGCCTCATCCAACCGCCCTGAAGTATAAGTAGAATGATGGGACCACCATCAACCTGTCACTATGAGATATATTTTTGTATAATTGTATCAACCTGTACCACTGACCTGTATCCAATCTGTACAATTGCCATGTAATCAATCTGTACTTGAACTAAACATGTATCTATAGAAATACAACAGGTAGGCAACCTATAGTGATGTAGCTTGCGTATGTACGTGCCCTATTTTTTATGCAGCTCACGTATGTACGCACCCTATATATTATGCAACCCGCGTATGCCTTCTGGAACTAGGGTTTCCTTTCACTTGAAAAATTTTGACCCTCTATAACTTCTTTCACATAGATCTATATCCTATCACTATATCCATATTGTAACGGTACCCTATGCATGCATTCTCATACATAACATTTTCTCATGTGCCATATAGGTGTGTGAAATCATGAACAAGTATACTTTCCCTCACATGATATTAGTCATCAAACCCTTTATGATATTCATCCTCTCAATTCATCAACAAATACAAGATCTCAACCATGTAGCATAAAAACATTTAGCCATGTGCCAAGAAATACAAGAGTGCCTCAATAACAAGTATCAATGATGAATATACCAGCACTGTATTTCAGTAGATCTGACTTATGCAGAAGATCCCATGTAGCCACTAGTCTCTATAGGGAGAATCTTCAAATATCCATTGCCATTCCTCATGCATACATCAACATCCAACTATTCATAGAAATAAGACATACATTTTGAACCAATGGATGGATCTGATGTATCTTATCACTTTAGACCTTCCTGGGAGCTTGATCTCAGAATCTAGAACCTTTGCATCTTCATCTTCTCAAGTTTCCAAGGCTTTACCAACATGTACTCACCTTGTACACCGCCATCCCGCATACATACGCTCCCTATACACAGACAACCCATGTATTGTACGCACCCTATACACAGACAACCCATGTATTGTACGCACCCTATACACAGACATCCCATGTACACCTCAGAAAATAGGGTTTTCTGTAAATCCGAGAATTTCGTCGTCAACCATTCATGCTACCTTAGACGTTCGCCACTTCAGATGTATCCACAATTATTTACAAGAAGCTTTACACAAGAAAAATAGATATACAATATGTATAAGTGTATATTTAATGAGTGAGCTTTGCCTCTTGTTTATATATTCATGTAGCCTTACACTTTCCTTATTTTAGGGCTTCTTCATTTAAAATAATTTCTTTTGCAAAGCACTTTGACCCTTGGGGATTCTATAAGACTTATGAGGGGTTCTCCAACTTCATATGGTCATAACTCTCTAACCGTGAGGAGTTACATGACGTTCCACATACCACCGGAAATGGAATGACAAGACCTATCCATCTAGGATAGTTTCACTGACAAATCCATTGTCCTTCATCTCATTATTCCATAATTAAGCATGGGTTATGTCACTCTACAAAGTGTCTTCCTGTGAGGGCTTTCACCATAAGGGGACCACTTTGGATTTCATCCATCTTTACTTCATATCAACCATGACAAGACAATAATGAGGCATATTTACATCAAACAAAATTGGGTCCATTACCCAAAACTTTGTGCTACCGGGATTTCTTCAAGGGTTTACATCAATGACAACCAACCTTAATCAACATCTACCAACATATCTACATTCATGCCCTCAAGTATTGGTTGTTGGGTTTATTCCACCATGGGTGTGTGGTTCACCGGTGTTATATCTGGTGATGGGATTTCGTCGACATTAACAACCTCCGACGGCTGTTGTTTTCCTTCCTGTGATTGTGTCTGTTCCCTGGTTCTAATTCTGAAGTGTCGTGCAGTCTGGATCTACTTTCCTTGTTTTGGTGGTCCCATTGTGGTGATTGTCAGGCATTTGTTGAGTTCAATGGTCTCTATAACCTCTATTAGCTGCACTCTTTTCTCTATATACACTCTCTCTCTTTGTTTCTTCTCCAATCTCACAATAACATGTTTGTTCCCTCGTCCTTGTTTTGTATGGTCATCGCATGAAGCTTATTGAGGACGCTACCTTTACGACAGATTCAATGAACCTATGATTCCTTTGTACTTTCCATTACTCTCCCTCACCGTCTCCAGTTGGCATTGTTAGCACTTATTCTTGCAAGGGGATGTTTTTCCTTTGAAGTTGGCCATTGGGTAACCAAATGCGAGAAAAGGGGTTTAAAAACCCACCATATGAAATTTTATCCAAAGTTGGGGCACGATTATGAAAAGGCACACACATACCTGGTTAGTGAAAAGCCATCAAGCACAGGCTCAGTCTCAGCCGTCGAATCCATCAAATAAATCAGATCGATGACCATCGGGTGATTGAGATTATAGAGTTGTGCAAAGTTTAGCATCATACCAAGGCCTAAAATCATGAGATATGGGAAATTCATTTCATAGGGACATGTGGTGCACGATCAGCATAGTCACAATTTCTTGAATCGGGAGGTTGAGAATTGATCACATCAGAGACTCCAGAAACATGAAATCACGAAAAGATCGTAGTAGTTGATCAAGGGAGAGATCTGGATCATTGGGTCATATTTTCATGATTTCGTGAGTCGAGAAAGTAAGAGGGTGAGTCCTGAAAACTCGCAACATGCAGAATCATGAAATAATCAAGGTCATCCATTCCAGGGGACGCGTGGCGCAGGATCTCGGCCAAAGAAAAGTCTTCCCAGGACTGTCGATGGTATGTGGTCTGACAATGACAATTTGATATGGGTCGTCTAAAGCAGAGGGGCATGTGGCAGTAGATAATGTGAAATTGTGATTTTTCATATCAAAGGTTCGAGCATGGACCACAACGCAAACTCTCGACACGCGAAATCGTGAAGCTTTCAAATTTTGGGCCCATGGTCATAGCCTGTGGCCCTATTGTGTGCAGGTCCGGGAAGAAGATTAGCACCTATCACATAGAGCTGGTGACGTGGGGTCTTCGGGGAAGCAATCTTGGCCGTCACTTTTAGAGCAGATCCGACCATCGATATGGATATGACCATTTCACAATTTCGGGCATCACGATGTTGTGAATCAAGGGGAGTGAGAACTCCTGATATGAGAAGTCCCAAAATGTTATTTGGTTAAGTATAGGGTCACATCCCATGGTCATATGGGAGCAAAGCCATAAATAAAGGGAAGGCACTTGTCGAGCAATGAGCGGTTGAGATTGTTCGAGCAAATGATCCTAGCCGTCAAGTTCAACGAAAATCCGACCGTTGATCTAGACGAGCCATTTTCGCGATTTCGAGCATCGAGATTTTTGAAATCAAGGGGAGTGAAAACTACCGAAATGCGAAGTCTTGAAATTTTATAGGGGATAAGCACAGGTTCATGGCCCGAGGTCATGTGGAATGATGCAAAGGAGTTCCGCCAAAGGGCTAAAAGAGCATGTATTGATTGCAGAAGAAGAGCAACAAGGCTCGAAGCATCGAGATTGATTTGAAGAAGTTAGGGCACCGCCTAGGGAATTCATGGATGTCAGAACTCATACTGATCCCAATGAAGTCAGTTAATGGAAATAGGGGGTGGTGGTTGAATCCTTGTTTTACCCCACTAATGGAAAGCAAGAAAGGATGGTTGTGGCAGCTAGATGATAGCCCAGAACTCCTTTGTAAATGGGTTTTCTTGCAAAGTCCATATTGTTTTAATTTCACGTCTAATAGAGGAAAACATGTGCAGTCTGACAAGAGAAGGAGGAAACACAAATATTTGAATGAAGTGTTCTGATCGTATCCCTGAGGGCCATGAGCATTTTTGAGTATTTATACTCAATTTTGATAATTTGTAAGGGTTGTCGATGGTTGAGCTAGGCTCCCGTATTGTAAAGTTTTGAGGAAGCACCGATTTCTCTAGTTATGTATCTGTATTTGAGACTTTTAATGAAATTCATCTTCTTTCTGTATATCTGTAAACAACTGTGTTAAAACACTCAGAATTGGAGGATCCAATCGAGGGTAGTTTTGTTGTTGTGATGTAGGTTTGATCACTGCAATATTTTCACCAGTTTTAATCAGTTTCCTGTGTTATCTTTTCCCTCTTACACTAAGTAGCTCGAAATTGGAGGATCCAGTCAAGTTGTTACAGTATCATTGTGATGTAGGTTTTATCATCGTGTTGTTATAACTGTGTTGTTTAGGCATATCTTAGTGTCTAAAACTTCAGGTCCAAGAGGATCTTGTTCTTGAATATTTTCTTCCTTGGGCTACTGGAAGACTGGATGTCCATAGAAGACTCTTAAATTTTCTCACCAAGTCTTCCCTCTGCTCATTTTAAAATCAACTTCCTGACTGGAGTTAGATCAAGACCTCACTTGCCTACGCGTGCCAACCCATTTTTTTGAGTTAAAGCGATATTCTCATGGGTCTACGCCCATTTGACCACCCTTATTCATTCATTGTGACATATAAAACTAATGGGTATCAGGCTTACCTCTACCGCAATCCAGAGGTGACTTCTGGTGATAACAGGCGTGATTAATGTGGTGTCCCATCGGCCCTTTCCAACATTCAATTTTTCATAGCTCCGTCGTTTTGTACTTCTTTTTTTGTCTTTTTGTTTCCCGCTTGTTTCCCTTTTGACATGGTTGTCAGCCTTATCCTCGTCGATTTTTTGTTCCTAAGTATGCATGCTCTTTCTTCTTCTGGCACACTGTGCCTCTATTGGTACTATTTAATATACTGGTTTTTTTTTTCACTGCACGGTGGGTGGTCGACTATCCTTGTATAGATTTAGTCGACTCTCATTGATCATTCATCTGATTTCTATGCATGATAAGTCTTTCAATTGTACCTCTCCTCCATGTGTGAAAAATTTTACTTCATACGGTCCTAGCTAGTGCATTATGAGCTTTCCTGGGTGTTGAATGGATTTTTTGTCATACATCAACACTAAATCTCCTTCCTTGAAAGTTTTCTTCTTGATGTGTTTGTCATGCCAAGATTTGTCCCTTTCTTTCTGAACTTGTTGGTGAAACCCTGCTAGGATCTGATCTTCCTCCATGGTCATCAATTGATTTAGTCTCTCCTGTACTGCACCTCATTCTATCATGTGTGTAATTTCTACTACACGCAAGCTTGGTACTAGAAATTCTAATGGTACCACTGCTTCCTGGCCGTATACCAGTTTAAATGGTGTGTTCCCTGTCAACTGTTTGCATGTGATCCTGTATGCCAATAATATTGTTGGTATTTTGAGGTCCAAATCGTCCCTTTTGACATTACAGATCTTTGTCAGTGCATTCTCCAAGATTTTGTTAAATTCATCTACCGTTCCATTCGCATGTAGGTGATATTGTGTACTCTTTTGTTGATGGACTTCAAACTCTTCAATCACAACGTTGATAATATTGTTGATGAAGTACATGCCTTGGTCGCTCATCAAAAATCTTGGGCACCCAAATCGATTAATTACTTGTTCAAATAGAAAGTGGGTTGTTGTTTCTGCGCTGCAATCCTTTACTAGTGTTGATTCCGCCCATCTCGTTAAGTATTCTGTCATGGTGATAATGTACCTTTCTCTTGTTCTTTTTACTGGTGGTTTGACTGGTCCCGCAAAGTCTATTGCCCATTTATCGAATTCTTGTAGTTGTTATCACTCCAAGAAACCCTTTGTGGTTGTAGACCAAAGGTGCTTGGTAACATAGAAATAATGGTTTTTATGTGTTTGGGACAATGGGGTCTTTAATGATTCAATGAAATAAACACTCATCACACATCTAAAGAAGCAGTGCTTTCAGGGAACAATAATCTGATCAAATAATTTGAAAGGGGAATGAGGAACACTATTCTTGATGGCCGAATACAAATGAATGCAGGGTTGAATACAAGATAGAGAGGAATCCTTTAATTTCAAGCTTATGAGTTCAATAAAGAGATAACAGTCTTTATGAACTAAAATAAACTGAAACAAAGTACAGGAAATGAAAGATGAACAATTTTGATATTGTAAATGAAAGGAAACTGAACTTTATTTCTGCAAAAAGAGTCTATACAGTGGCATAAAACATCTCCCAGTTTGAACCCTTATCTCATATCAAAAATAGGCCTTTATAGGCTCTTACAATCTGTTTTACAGATCCTAAAAACATGGATCTGTATTTAATAAAAGCAATTCAAATATGACTAAAAAACTTTGAAGATAAAGACTTTAACAACTAAACTATCATTCGTATTGTTTCCAATCTCAAAAATTCGCCATCTATATCCTTCAGCTCCTGGGATCTGCGATGTAATGAAACATGGCAGGGCACCTGTCCTGACAGTTGGATTTCTCCAACGTTCATGGTCGATTTTTGAGGAAGTTGTTTTGCATGTGTTCCCAAAATTCTCTCGAACCTCTGATGCTGAGTCCTATGCATGCGATCTGATAGTCCCTTGATATCCTGGAACCGCTTCATAATCTGCAAAAATTGACCTGTTCTATCCTTGGTTCTCAAAAATGCTTTTCTAGCTTTCAACAGCTAACGGGCTTTATAATTCGCTAGTTAGCTGGTGAAAGCGCTACCTTTCACCAGCTAACGGGTCATAAAATATCGCTTTGTGCTGTTGAAAGCTTTGACTGCGCCCAAAATGAGTTTTCACCTTCAAAATTTTGATTCTATCAAAACTCAGTGTGTCTCAGATTTCTCACCTTGCATATTAACAACGACTTGAGCAAGGACCTTCAAGTCTGGATGGGATTTTTGCCTTTGTTTTTGTTTCAATCTTCTTATATTCCTTTTAAGTCATTTGGAAAGCCACCATAAGCTATTGTAATCTTTGGTGAGTCTTTGCTTTCTTTTCTTCTCTTTAACACTTTCCTGAGCCAATCTCTCAAACGCAGCATTGGTTTTGGAGAAGTTATCAGACAACTTCTTATACCTTTCTTTGATCACCCGTTCCAAAACCTCTTGCTGAGCAATTACCTCTTTCAGATGCTTGATTTTCTAATATTTCTTTGAATTGGAGCTTTTTGATGTTTCTCCCTCCTCTGTATGAGTGAAGGTCTCATAGTTTTGTGCAAACTCAGTTGACTGCTCAGGGCTCTTGGTGACAGGGCATTGATCCTGTTGCTCTGATTCTGAATCTGTATAGGGCAAGTTTAATATATTGGTTCTCTTCTCTGTAAGCTGCTCTGTGGGCTGTTCTACAGTGGTTTCAAAGCTTAACCTTTTCTTTGACCTGCGGGACTTCACTCCATAGATTCTATCTTCTGGAGGTCCTGAAAAGGTCCTCCTCTTCCTTGAACTACTTTGAGGAGTCAGTTGTTTCTTTGATCCTTTCCCCTGTTCATTTACAGGTTGAGTCTGTGTTTCAAAACCATCCTAGAATAGGAAATGCTGCCAACTCCTTCCCTGCTGTTTTAATTCCTCCAGAATGATCAATTTAATGAGGTCGAAGTGGAAAAGAGTATTCTTCATGCTTAAGGGTTGAGCCCTGATTTTCTTGCAGACCTTGGTAAAACTCTTATGTAAGAAAAAAGGTAAATTGAGGAGCGTCTTGCATGTGAAATGGTCCAGGAGCTTAAAATGATACATCATGAGTTTGTCATACCTTCCCTCAGAGGTAATGTAGAGTTGGATCCCCTTAAATAGCTCATGCCACTCCTCTTCAAGACAGGAAACCAGAATGCCCTTCTTCCATGCATTGTGCCTAAACTCCTCCTTTAAATAAGCCCTAAAATTCAAGTTTTTGGTGGCCGTGGTCTTGAACCAGCTCGGGCCCATCCTTGGTAGGCTGGTCGCTGCAGTGATGGCAGCTTCGTCTACTAAGATTTCCAATGACCCAACACGAGCCTTATTCCCATCGAAAGTTTTGGCAAAAGCTTCTGCTGTCGACTAGTGGCAACCATTTTGCAGCCTTTCAACAAATTCAATACACCCTGCATTTGAAAAATGTTTCTGGACTTCGGGATGTGTCTGTAAAAAAGATAGGCTGTCCAACTCTTTTCTGATTAGGGAACCACTGCGTCTCCTCACCATTCTGTAGCTTGAAAACCCCAACAATCTGGTATATCAAGCCCTGCAACTGTTGTTCGAGTGGAATTTTTTCACTGTTGAAAGCACTCGGGAGTCGGCTCTGTTTTCTAACATTTGAAACTTTAACAAACCTTTGTGAACAATGTATGATATGGAAACAATGATCTGATTTGATGTTGTCAGACCAGTAGTACAGCCTCTGTACCTGATTTGTTGAATTTGAAATTACCATTCCCAGCGCCATGAGTGTGCAGCATGCGTCACTGAACCAGATCCGCATCGTAATCCTATTTTGATGTGAAAAACTGAGTCTCCATCATTACCCACTTTCATCAGTGCATGATTTGGATTTGCATGACGTGGGATGATAGTATCATCATTAGTTTTTAGAAACGTGGATAACACGCACGTGATTCTCGCTTTCTCTAGCCAACGACCCATGGAAAACGCCCCTTTAGCTGTTGATACTTACCGCTTTCACCAGCGCATGATCCTGTGGAAAACCCCCTTTAGCTATTGAAAGTATTCACTTTCATCAGCGCACGATCCCGTAAGAACTGCTCCTTAGCTGTGGAAAGTGTTCACTTTCATCAGCGCACCATCCGCGACAATGCTTCTTTGGATATTTTGAAATTCAACACTTTCAGCAGCGCACAGACCTATGAAAGATGCTCCTTAGCTGTGGAAAGTCGCCACTTTCACCAGCCAACACTCATTTTTTGGACAAACGTTAGTTGTTGAAAGAAAATTATGAAAATTTTGAAAAGAAGACTTTTGTGGGTCATCTTATTCTTAAAACAAAATTGTTATAACCCTAAATTGCACCATCCATGCTTACCTGGCATCAGGCCAACTCATTTCCCTTCATTGCCAAAGCCATGCTGAACAAACTCTTCAAAAACCTCCTAAAATAAGTAACCCGCGCCCTAACCTATCACTGGGCGCGTTGGAACGCTGGCAGGCCTTATACTGCACGCGTTGGAACGTTGGCTGGCCCACTACAGCCCGCGTTTACCTAACAAAGAAAAAAATCAGGAAAGTTTCCGATGGAATGAAAACATTTGGGTCAGTTAACTGGAACTCCCAGCCATGCATGGCTAAGAGTTCGTCTAAAACCCTATCTCCTTCTAGCCTATAAAAGAAGCGGTAGGGGTACTATTCAAAGGAGGAAAAATCATAGCAAAGAAACTCTGCCCAATTGCCGAATCTATTTTGTCCCAACCCTTTAGCCTTTCCTCAAGCTTTAGGAGAATTCAAGAAAAGTAGTTGGAGGACAAAGAAGAGGAGGAGCCCA
>SNQJ01S0150695.1:0-21095 GCA_010110895.2 Picea sitchensis
TAAAGGATTTGGAATATCCCTCCTTCCTATTCTGTTTGAATGACCCTTTTCCATCCTGCATGGTGAGTGCATGTGCTTTGGGATCTTTCATGAGGCCCATATGTATGATTTTTGTCTGCTCTTGTGTAAGAGACTCGATGAACTGAGCCAACGTAGGCATTTTCCAATTTGTTCCAAAAAGACATCTGCGAGAATGGAAATTGGAGACATATACAGTGTATTATGGTCCTAGCTTGGCCAAGATTGTTAGAATAAGTTGTTTCTCTTGTGTAGACTTATCAATACCACATTCACCCAAGCTCAATAGCAAAGATTTAAATTTAGTAAAAAAATCTTGTATATTATCAAAACTTTTAGGGTCTAAAGTATTCAACTCTACCTCAAGCATATGACCTCACATCTCATCCTACTTTCAAAGAGTCCTTCCAAGGTGGTCCAGATCTCGTTTGGAATCTTGCATGCGGCAACATGAAACCATAAATTAGTGGATATTAATTCAAGAAGCAGTCATGTGGCCTCATCCTTACGGTTTTCCCATCTCATCTTCTCAATCGCTTATGTAGGTTTTGTTTCTGTCGCCATCATCAAATTATACAATCCTTTCCTTCTGAGTTGGAATTCTGTCTTGGGCTTCCAATCAAAATAATTGTGTGGTGTGAGGATTACCACCAAGTTTGACTATATAATATTTGTCATATCCGTCTCTCCCACTGATTCCAATAACCCCTAAAAATTTACTCTCAATCTGCAAGTGAAAAATTAAGAAATTAAAAATTCATATCAGTTTCAGAAGATGATCTTGCGACTTACTTTTTGAGCAAACGGTGAGGAATCTCACCAAACGATTGAAAACCCACTTTCAAAATGGGTCATTTTACTTTTGTCGTTGACCGTTTCCTCCAAAACATCATATTTTGGGAGCAATGAATGTGGAAAGGTACGACTAGGGATTCGTATCAGTTTCAGGAGGCTATCTTGCGACTCACTTTCTGAGAAAACAGTAAATAATATCGCCAAACGGTTGACAACCCACTTCCAAAATGGGCCGATTTACTTTCAACATGGGTTGTTTCCTCAAAAACGTAATATTTTGGGAGGAATAATTGTTGAAAGTTACGACTACTGATTTAGCTCGTCGAAACCTCGATTTTCCTTATTCTTTGGCTTGTCATGGAAAACCTAAGCTCTGATACCACATGCCAGGAGATGTAGGGCACTTCCACACTAATCCTAGCAGAAGAGAAGAAGAATTTAATCAAGAAAGCAAATGACACAAGCAATCACACAGTACACCGAGATTTTACCCTGGAAACCCTTAACCGAGAAAACCAACATTCCTTTGAGCATTTTGCTCTCTTGTTGTCTTATTCATTCATAATAAAAGGTTACATGTGTAACCTTGATCCACACCTAAAACACAATCGATATCATACCTTCTTACACAAGCAAGAACAACCCTGTAGCCAATTTGGCTTACATATGCATGACCAGCAACCTACGATTTACACATGCATTAGCATATTTTCCATTATCCTTTAGGGCCTTACAACACGCCTCTTTATAGGATTTACAACAGGAAAAACCCTAAATATTGGTGCCCAAAAACGATTAGAGATTCATGCATATCATTGGCTACAAATCCTGCAAATATCGGGATTATGTTTCAGTGGACTCGAAGTCGGGTTTACCAATCGGCCTCCATTCGGTCTATAGTCGGTCGTCTCACGCCCGCACTTCGACTTCTTGTCAGTTAACGTGATGTTGATAGCGTCTACTTTACCCGGTCGACTCCCTCGACCTTCGACTTGTTGTTGATCTACCTCGACTTTGACTTGTTGTGAATGTTGTCGATCTACCTCGACTTCGACCGTCAGTCGATTTACCTCGACTTGAATTCCACTACAAAGAATATAACAAACCAACAACTACGAGGCTCGCTAAGGCATGAAGGCTAAATGTGACTAGGGTTTGAATCTATGTCTAAAATATGAAGCATGCAAGTGAAGTCAAAAGTACTCTATCTATAAAAATCTCGGATTGGTGTCTACACGTATCTTGTTGAGTTGTGCTCAAATGAGGGGATTGGTGTCTCCAACAGGTTGGTGTCTACATATATTGTAATAATAGGTTGGTGCCTACAGGTGTTACTGAGTTGGTGCTTAGTTGAGGAGATTGGTGTTTCCAATAGGTTGGTGCGTACATCATGCTAAGTTGGTGCTCAGTTAAGAAGATTTGTGTCTCTAGTAGGTTGGTGCCTTCAATTTTTGTAACAGTAGGTTGGTGCCTACAGACATTTCTAAAGACAGGTTTTATGGTTTTCGCCCGATTGGGTTTCCATGTTAAACTATGTGCATTGTGATTTGATATTATATGTGATTATTGTTTCTCAGCTATATAGTAATGAATTATTGATGAATGGTTAAATTAAGTAAATAGTATTGTATATTGATTCACCCACCCACCCCCTCTCAGTATAAGCATAAGTTCAACGAGGGAACCCATGTGTGGGTATATATAAAGCCCTCGTTCTCATTGTAATCATCATATTATTCATATTCTTATACATTATTATTCAATATATATATTATCCTAAATGGATTTCTTTATATTCCAAGTATTTTCAGTATTCCATGTATGAACCGAGTTGGTTCACCACATTTTGTATCAGAGCCTCATTTTTTATCTGGGTCTTTGACCACCAAACCTTTGTTCAATATTTGTTTCCTTAAAAACATAATTGCAGGCCCTTAACCACTCAAATTTATTCACACACACACACATATGTCAAGAAATTTAAGTGGCCAAGGACCTGCAGTTATTTTGTCAAGACAAAAAATATTTACCAAAAATGTAATGACCAAATTCCAAGATCATAAACAAGACGTTAATAACAAATAAAATTAATTCTTACATGAAATACCCTAAAAAAAACCAACTTTATTTTATCATTTTAAAATTATCCATTTTTTAAAACTTTGAATTGAATTTACAATTAATTTTTCTTAAACTCTTTAAGAATTTTGAATACTTTTCCACACCATAAATCTTAATACTTTATAAATACCTAAACTTTAAAATGAGATTAGATACACTTTGAAAACCCCTATTTCTAACTTTGAATTTGCCCTTTTTATAACTTTAACAACTCATATATATACCCCTATTTCTAACTTTGAATTTGCCCTTTTTATAACTCTAACAACTCATATATATATATATATATATATCCTCTACTTCCTTAACTTTGATTTAAAAATTAAATAACTTTTTAAGTTAAAAACTTCAAATACTCCTTTCACTTTATAAATGACGCCCTCCCTCAACTTATTAGACTTCTCTTTAATACACTTTGCCTTTTAATAGTAGTGTGTTGTGAACTCTAATAATTTTCTTTGGAAAAAATTATATATTGTTTCTTCAACCTTTAATTATCCTTGAAATTGTTTACTTTTGGAAATCTTCCCAACAATGGCTTTACTTACCTTTTATTTTTTATAATTGAGATTTCAATTTATTTTTTATTTCCACCTGAACCCAAAATACACTTAGTTATTATTAATTTGGTCAATTTCTAATTGTATGTAGACTCATGTAATTCATGCTTATGGTTATCGGGTCAATGTTTATACACTTGGAAAGGTCATGTCCTATGGTCATCCCACAACTAGATTCTATGATCTACGATTTTCACCCTCAATTTACCCTCGAGAGTGATCACCCTCATTAGATTTTTCCGTACAGATGGAATCGTATTTTCTCTTCCATGCACCAGCGTATGGCAGTTTTCCCTTGGTGGTTGTTATAGTGGCTATTCCTTGACAACGATAGAGTCTATTTTTTTTTCCTCTTTCCTAAGGTTTTACAACAGACAATTTGTGGCCTCGGCTTCTATGATAAGTGTGGCTTATCTTCCACCATAAATCAACATTAACGACGTGTCTGTTCTTATCAAGATAACATGGCAAAAGTCCCTTAATTTCCTTATTCTCATATTGCTATAATAATAGAAAACACCTGAATCTTTGGATTCTATGTGATTGTAATCTAAACTCTAGTTATATATTTTGTTCTTCTCTAATTTGGTAGTAGCAAGGATAAACTTCTTCTATAATACCAAATTTATTCACCTTTTTCCTTTAGAAATATGCTTGACTTGGTATTTTTTCAATTTGCAACGAATCGTTTTACTATTTTCTGAATCCTGGTTTTTTCGAAATGGCAGTTGAATGATTATTTCAATAACAATTTCTTTTTTTTTCATTTAATTGGAAAAATGCCTTGGCGTGGTCAAGGACTTGAAGTTCCAAGAACTCCATAATTTGAGTGGACAAAGGCCTGCAGTTATGTTGTCAAGGAAACAAATATTGGCCAAACATCCGGTGGCCAAAGGCCAAGATAAAAATCGAGGCTCTGATACCAAATGTGGTGAACCAACTCGGTCCATACACGAAATACCCAAAATACTTGGAATATAAAGAAATCCATTTTTTTTATGAAAGTTCTTATATTTCATGTTACGGGTTTTCTACATTAAAGGGGAGTATTCAAGGAAGAGAGATTAACATTGTTATTAGCTTGGACCATAATGAAAATTACATTAATGTTGATTTGGAAAATCAATTATGAAATCTAGAGCCGAATATAATTGAAAAGGAAGATATTTTTCAAATTAACGAGTTACAAGTGACAATTGATGAATATGAATATATATCTCAATTCAATGTTATAGCTATGTATAAAAATATGTTGGACAATTGGTTGTCATTGATGTCAACAAGCAGTGGATGTCATTGATGTCAACAGATGTGATGGGTATATTTGGAGAAGTCTTCAAATTGGTCCCCTTATGGTGTATCTCTAAGCATGGCCCTCAGGGGAAGATGCTTTGAAGAAGTATACAAGAAACCCATAGATGTTGTCATGAAGCCCAAAGTTGTTTGAGGAATAATAACATAAAGGACAGTGTAAATGCAAGAAACACACTCATAGATGGATAGTCCTCACCATGCCATTTCCAACGGTAGGTGGAATGTCACGTAGTTCCTCACGGTTGAGGAGTTATGAAGTCATGAAGTTGGAAGCCCCAAATATGGGTTAAGAAGCCCCTAATTGGTTGCAAGTCATTAATAAAAGGGTAAAGTGGTTGTAACAAGAAAATTCAAGAAGCCCTAAAGTTAAGGAAAGAGATTACTTAGAAATATATATATACACCTCAAGAAGTCACTCATAAGCACATTCACACACAAGTTCATTTGAATATCTTCTATGTGAGAAAGTGATCTTTTGATGAGTTTGAGATGGAGAAATTTGAGGCAGCGAAAGAGTGAGAAGTGAGGGAGTTTCAGGATTGCAGAGGAGAACAGTTTTTTCTAAGAAAACCCTAATTTGGATGACCTTCGCGGGTTAGACAGATAGTGTCTCGTGAGACACCCCCGTAGGTTGTCTAGTGCATGTCATGCAAGGCCCCGCGTGACAACTGGTCTTGGTCCCGCGAGGAAAGGACAGAGTTAAGTAAGGATGTTTATACCAGGTTGTTGATGCCCAAGCTGGTCTGTTTATCTGTGATCTGAAGCACCAGGTCAGTTACAGGTTCTGGGGAATGTGTATATGCATGATTTGATTAATATATCTTGGTGATATGGTACATGCTTGAGGCGTGGTATAGTGATTTGGGTATATGATAGAGACACATATTTGTGTTGTTGGTACATGGTTGAGGTACAAACTTGGTATATGGTAGTACATGTATGAGGTGCATGTCTTGGTGATGTTGGTATATGTTGAGGTATATCTTGGTGATGTTGGTACATGTTGAGGTACACCTTGATGATGTTATGGTACATTGTTTAGAAGCATATCTTGGCTATATTGGTATCTTGGTATCTTAGTATATGTCATGGTGATGTTATCACATGTTTGAGGCACTTGATATCTTATGGTACATGAGATGGTACATGGTTGATGTACATGGTATGGTACAAGTTCTAGTACATGGTTAATGTACATGGTAAAGGCGGTGTGAGAATTAAGTACATAGATGGGAGGGTGAAATGGATACCTAATGTGAGGCATGTACCTAATTTGACACACAATATACAATCAACCAATTAGGTGAGATTCGATTCAAAACAATTTTCACCAAACATTGTTGTAAGTTGGTTTGTGGAGCCATTATTTTGGTCAATGGAGTAATGATCGAAACATTATATCAGTTGTATGTAGTTATTCTTGTCATGGGTAGTGTTAATTAAACATCCATGAAGAATAGTAAACCAATGAGACTAACAAAGATGTCAAGCTTGATGTTGTGGCATCAAAGGATGAGAGCCCTTAAAGAAATAATCCTACATGAAACTACACCAAGGAGATAGTCCATGGATTAGAAGGTATAAAGATTGGTTCTAGTGAGTTTTGGAAAGCATGCATCCTTTGAAAACATAAAAGAGATTTGTGTTTTTGATTGACTACATAACTCGAGATTCTTGAGTTGGTGCATTTAGAGATTTGTGGGCCAATAAACATGGCTTCCATTGGAAGATCTAGATATTTCATCACCTCCATTGATTACTTCTCTAGAAAGTTGTGAATCTACTTTATGAAGTTGGATATCAATGTTGTTGAGGTTCTTATGATGTTTTCCATTGAATTTGAAAGGAAACCTATAATAAAAAGGTAAAAGTCTTGAGTGATAATGGTGGTGTGTATTGTTCCAAAGAATCTAATGCATTTTCAAGTCATGTGGGATTTTAAGGAAGAAGACAACTCCATTCCTAAGAAAAATGGAGTCGTTGAGAGGTTGAACAAAGCCTTCTTGGAGAAGGATAAAAGCATGAGAGTGGATGCTAGATTAAGCAAATGATTTTGGATTGAAGTTGTGCATATATTGAATCATGTGAACAATTGATCACCTAATTCTATTTTGGGCGGTAAGACCCCATAGGGGGCATGGATTGGGGAAAGGCCTTATTTCACACCTAGTTTTGTATGTGAGGCTTACATGTATGTGTGCAAGGAGAACAAGAAGCTTGACAATAATTCTATCAAGTGCATATGTGTTCCCTATAGTGTTGGGATCAAGGGCTACAAGTTGTGGATGCTATCATAGCATTGTCGTACATAAAATTGCGATGTGATCTTTAAAGAAGAGAATTTTAGAGGAGATCAAGGTAAAAATCATTTTCAAATATATCATGGACATCATGGGGCGATTTCAAAAGTTAAAAATCAACAACATGGAATTGATCTTTAGGGATTGGAGCACTTAGAGAGGGATAACACAAGTGACAGAACCCCACTATGTGAGCTCCAATCACATACAAGTCAAGAAACTAAGACCACTATATAAGAAGATGAGGTAATAATTGAGGTAGAAATGATGTTAAGCAATGCATAATTGTGATGAACATCCCTAAAAATTATGATCAAAGAGATCAAGAATTAAGAACTCTTTGGCAGAGAAAACTCCCTACTAGGTATGGTTATGATTCTTCTTATTTTATCCATTTTGTGTGATGAACCCAAAAATGTGAAAGAAGCTCTCAATAGTGATGCGGAAACTCATTGCAAGTTCAAAACCATGGAGGAAGAAATGAAGGCTCTTAGGCAGAGTTAGACTTTACTTTTGCAAGAATTACCTGAAAATAGGAAGGCATTTGGTTGTAGATGGATGTTTAATTATAAAGTAAATGGTTCTATAGAGAGATACAAAATTTGATCAATAGAAAAGGATACTCTTAGGTTGCAAGAATAGATTATGATGAGACTTTCCACCTGATGGCCAAATTATCCTTTATTATAAGGTAGTGATTGGAATTAATAGAGACATATGGATGGGAAATTGAGCAAATGGACATGAAGACATAATTTATCCAAGGGGTGTTAAAAGAGGAAATATGCATACAATAACTAGAAGGATTTGAGGTAAGTGGGAAAGAAGGCTCGGTATGCATATTAAATAAATCAATGTATGATATGAAGCAATTCATAAAGAAGTGGTACCAAAGGATTGATAGATATGTGATAGTGCAAGGTTTTGTAAGAAGTGATACAAATCATTGTGTCTACTACAAGCGGGGAGGTAAGCATTTCATAATTATGGTCATATATGTTGATGATATTATCTTGATTAGTAATTGCAAGGAACCAGATAAAGTAATTGGATTAAAATTGTCAAGTTAGTTTGACATAAATGATCTTGGGTCATTGCATTATTGTTTGGGTATTGATGTTAGAAGAAACCATAGGAGTAGAAAGTTATGGAGTGGCCAAAGGAAGTATGTTGAAGACAATCTTGAACACTTAAGGATGAATAGGAATTAATACTCTATCTCCACTAAGAGTATTGTTGTCTAATAACATGATTCCAAGACTAACGAGAAAAAGAGATGGCAAAAGTCTTTTATTCTAGTGTGGTTGTAAAGCTCATGTATGTGATGGTGTTGACTAGACTAGACTTAGCCTAGGCAATGGGAGTTATGAGTAGGTTTATTTCTAGTGCAACTAAACAACAATGGACAACAGTTAAAAGAATACAAAGGTACCTTCAAGGTACTAAGAATTGTTATTCCTGCCACGGAGATGGAAGCAACAAGCTTCAAGTGCATGGGTTTGTTGACTCAACTTTGGTGGTGATGTAAAGACCGGAAGGTCCACAAGTTCCTATGTCTTCACCTTGTTAGGAGGCATTGTTAGTTGAAGGTGAAAGAAGCAACAAGTGATTGCCCAATCTAGTACAGAGGCATAATACATTATTGCTACAAAAACGTCCAAGGGGATTGACTATAGTGTTTGTGCAAAGGTATTGGTTTCAAACAAAGATCCATGCCCTTATGGTGTGATATTTAGAGTAATTAATTTGGAAAAAAATCTCAAGTTCCATTCAAGAACAAAACGTATCAAAGTACTAGTATAGATCCATCTCAACTCTAGATCTATCACACACCAAGAGGGATCAAATCTCGTGTAAATTTTTTGATTGTTTAAGATGGATCTACGCACAAATGAAGAGAAATCTAACAATATCTCTATGAAAATATCATATCTATAGTATTTCTATTTATCTATAAAGTCGGATCTATCATTTTCTCTCTCATGTAGCAATTTTTATTAGGTGTACATATCAAATCTCTCTCTTTCATATGTAAAGAGATTTTTAGTTCTATTTGTATCTATATTTGGCTAACATATAGTATTATTAATTTTTTTTATAAGTGTTATATTTTGAAGTCATCGTGTAAGAATTACCCATGTAACAAATGTGATAACATCTCTATCATACCGAGTTGTAGATGAACCTCGCTATTCTTGGTGCAAAAATTCCACTTTATCAAAAAATTGGTGGCCTCAAGGGAGGTGATACTACTCAAGATGAATACTCCAAACAATGTGGTTTATGATTTGACGAAAGCATTGGGTGGAAGGAACTTTGTTTGGTGCAAAGGCAGGGGGATCATATAACCTTATTGGGAGTAATTGTCAAGTGGGAGATTGTTTGGAACTGTGCCAATTACTCTTCAACGACGGTTCACTTTAATGAAAGTCTTCTTGGTTGGTATGTGTATTAATTTTGTTACAAACCATACTCATTAGTATGGATATTAATCATGATCATGTGTTATGTCAAGTGAGGATAATTATTATCCTATCTGAGGTTGCATGTTTATATAATCATTCCCTTTGGCATTCCTATCTTATATAATGTAACAAGCATCAATTTAATGGCACATTTGTTGTCTCGGGTTCACAGCTCAGGTGGTTGGGTAGCATGTTATTATCCTCCCCACCTGGGTTCAATTCCCTCAAAGTGGAAAAGTTGGCCCATTGTGATAAGGCTAGAAGGGTAAACAACCCCTAGGATAGAGGTTCCACTCTGGTGGGATTTGGGACGCTTCATCCCTTGCTAAGTCACAAGTGTTTGGTATATCTAGCTTGCAAATTGTTGGATATACCCTTGGGTTATAGTGGCAGTCGGTAGGATTGATCTTGGGCCTACCCAAAATCAATCCTACGAGTTACCGATTCTCATGGTTAAAAAAAAAACATCGAGAGATTGATGTCTCGTTGACATAGAGTACTAAAATTCTGTGTGTTTAATGAATAATTTGGTAGTCATTGATGGCCTGCAATTAAATATATATTTATTTTGATCCTTTTTTATCTTATCTTGGGAATAGATCCTGGAGATCTCTTTGCATTTGAATATTTTCCGTTGATATATATTCAAGTTAACCTTGAGTTAACATTGAGTGGACATAAATATGTAGACATAGGAAAAAAACACTCCATGGTAGCTTTCTTGATCCAAAAGTAGTATTTAAGGTGTAAGTCCCTACATTGATGTTTTAGCATTTTCCTCTCCAATACTAGAATTGCTCTCCATTTCTTATGTGCTTCATAGGTTCCCTTGTCTTCTTCATGTTGTCTATGTGATACCTTTCTTAATTGCAAGTTTGGTAAATTAGATAGTGAGATATCCCTTCTTGAATATTCTAATTCTAAAACTCTTATAGTTTTCTGTCCAAGTTCACTACAATGTAACCTTAAATCATTCTATTCAAATGCCAAATTGACCCATCGCAATCTTGAATATTTTTATTTCCTATTACATTATTAATTCATTCCATGTTACCTAATTTAGGGGGAACAATGGTCACCACCCAAGCCCAACCTAGATCTTGCAAACAAATGCCCATCACTAGGGTTTTTTTCCACTAGGGATCCATCGACTTTGGATGTTATGAGAGCTTCAAGCAGGTTGAAATTCCCCCTAGGATAGTATGTCACAGACCTCTTAGTCGAAGTCATCTTCTAGAATATATCATCAAGTTTGGCATTGGATATTTCATGGCAGTTAATGGGGCTACAAGCTCCTCTAACTATAAAATAAATTAGGGTCTAAATATTCTTTTGGCCTACCTCCCCTATCCACTTCGCCTTTGCCATGTCCACCCAACCAATTGGGTTGGGATGTGACTTGGTACAATCCGTCCATAATATTACTTAAGTTTTGGATTCTGGCAGTGTACGGGGGGGGCATACCAGGGGCGTGAACGTACGGAAAGGGAACAGAAAATGAGAAAAATTATCATTAATTAATTGCAGGTGCAGGCACAAAAACCGAGATGAAATTTCTCAAGGGCCTGAAAGTGTCAGACTCATATCGAGGCGTGGAGACAGTCATTTTTGGGTAATTCGACACCACGAATTCAATGGTGTTGTTTGTTTTCTGATATAAGCAAATATTTTGCATCTTCAATCCAGAATAAGGTACACTTATGTATTTTTCCAAATTCTTTTGTTGAGTTAATAAAAAGGTCTACCCATTTGATAGCAGGACCCGAAGACATAGTCCACCAATGACGAACTTCGTTATCAAGTTTTTGTGTTCAGATCTGATGCATATGTATCTTCATTAATGAGTTATTCCTTCTTTATGGTGCACTTCAATTTATGCTCATTTAATACAATTCTTTAATCAGTCACATCGATGAAAAGATCCTAGATCATGTTGGTATCATAGAAGTCATCTTTGACTTGAATTGTTGAGTGTGAATGCTTACTAGGGTCAAGCATAAACAGGGCGAAGGAACACTTAAGACTTTCAACCCAGAAGTTAGTCGTGCATCCCAAAGGAAGAAAATGGTCGAAGAGGACAAGCATGATGAACATGAGAAAAACTTTCATATGGTCTTTTATCGCATGTCAGAAAAAGATCGAGGGAATGTATGGAGACTACGAGAAGAGGATGAAAAAGAAAGGGAGGAAAAAGAAAGCACAAGCATATGATAATGATTCAGTGAATCAAGGGGATGGAGGAGACCCTCATGAGCCCCCATCTTCACCATCAAATTCTATCTCTTCTTCCTATGAGCATTCTCATCATTCTAGCCATAAAGCCTCTTTTCAGAAACCATTATTAAAGCTTGATGTAAAATTTGTTTTACCTATGTTTAATGGAGATGCTAATCCTGAAAAGCTAGATAATTAAATCTGACATGTTGAAGTATATTGTCGTGTTCAACATATTGATGAAGAGGAAGTTAAAGTGCAATTGGCCTCTCTTCGGTTGGAAGGCACCGCTCTCGTATGGTGGTAGAGAAAACTTCAGGACAAAAGTAAGTGTCGTAATCTTCTTTACTCATGGTCGGAATTTAAATCAGTGGTAAGGAAGCAATTTTATCCATTGGGTTATTTACATAAAGAAATGATGTAATGGAAAACTTTAAGGCAAAGTAAAGGTCAAATTGTACAAACTTTCACAAAATAATTTAGGAAGAAATCTCTTGAATTAAACATTCCTTTAGATTATTATGAAACTTTAATGAAGTATATTGGCACACTTCACAGTTATATTTGTCATACTTTACTATTGTTTAACCCTACCAATCTTGACGAAGTTTGTGTGCAAGCCACTCACCTTGAGAACGGGGGAAAGCATGTTCAATAATATCCCACAAAGAAATTTAAAAAGTTTAAGAAGTTTAATAAGTTTAAGAAGAAGGACAAATAAATTGTCACTATAAAGAGGGAAGAAGGAAATCCATCTTGTACTCATTGCAAGAAGAACGGTCAAGATGGTGAACAATGTCGGAAACTACATCCAGAGAAGAGACCGAAACATTTCGGTGGAAAGGGGAAGACAAATACCGTTGCTACAGTGCAACAAGATCTTGGTTATGATTCAGGAGATGAAGGAAAGATCACAGCGGTTGGATTACAAGGTAAAGATTCCTTCATGCTAGTTCAAATTCCAATAATGAATCTCATGATGATGAAAGAAAGAGGAATGAATTATTTCACATAAGAGTTGTATCTACGAACACTAATATAGATACATTATTTGATCCGGGTTCCCAAGTAAACTTGATATCTGAAGAACTTGTCAAAAAGATGGGTCTTGAAACTAAACCACATCCAAATCCTTATCCTCTTGGTTGGGTATGTGATAAAGCAAAACTTAATGTCACCAAGCAGTGTAGGGTCAGATTTGTTATTGCTTCAAAGTTGATTCATGAAGTAGATTTGGATGTTGTATCACTTGATATATGTGGCATAGTGCTAGGGAGTCCTTATCTTTATGATAGGAAAGCGGTATTCTTTCGTCATGAGAACAAATATCACCTTACTAAAGGGGGAGTGAAATATATTGTTAGATCCCACAGCATGAGGGTAAACACCACACTTGTTAGTGCAGGACAAATGAAGAGACTCATAAACACTAATAAGAGATATGTACTCGTGGTCGTAAGGGAAAAGGATGCTGGAACATCCGACGCCTTCCAAGGATGTGATCCTTCTCATAAGAAAGAATTAATTCATATTGTTTTTAAGTATGGTGATATTTTCCAGGAACCAGATGGATTACCTCCTAAGAGGAAATCCAACATGAAATACATCTTCAACAGGATTCTCCTCTTCCTAATGTGGGCATGTACAGGATGTCAGTTGTAGACATGATAGAGATCAAAAAATAGGTACAGGACTTGTTGGATCGAGGGGTCATCAAACCCATCTCATCTCCTTGTGGTTCTTCGCTTGTGATGGTTCCAAAGAAGGATGGCACATGGAAAATGTGTGTCGATTACCGAGCCTTAAATAAAATCATGGTGAAAAATCGATACCCTCTTCCTCGTATAGATGATTTACTCGATCAATTAAAGAATGTTGTTTATTTCACTAAGTTGGATTTGCGCAATGGATACCATCAGATCAGGGTTGCAGAACAGGATGCATGGAAGACTACCTTTAAAACCAAACAGGGATTGTTTGAGTGGTTAGTTATGTTGTTTGGGATTTTTAATGCTCCAGCAACATTCATGTGTGCGATGAATGATGTATTCGGTCCATTTCTAGATTATTTTGTGATTGTATATTTAGACGACATTCTTATATTTAGTGAGACTTGGGAGGAACATGTAAGTCATGTAAAGAAAGTATTGGATACTTTGCAAAGGGAAAAGTTCTATGTAAAATTGTTCAAATATGAATTTGTCAAGGCTGCACTTATGTACTTAGGTCATATTGTAGGAGGAGGACAATTGAAAATTGATCCTTCCAAGATTGATGGAATTGTAAATTGGCCTAATCCTAAAACTGTAACCGAAATGTGAAGCTTCTTGGGTGAAGTCCAGTACTGGAGGATATTCATTTCAAACTTATATTTTATTACAGCTCCTTTGCATGCCTTAACCAGTGTGAAGAACACTTTTCAGTGGGGAGGAAAGAAACAAAAATCTTTCGACACTTTGAAGGAAAATATCAGTACCACACCAGTATTAGCACTGTCGAATCTTCAACAGCCTTTCAAGATCGAGACACATGCCAGCATATACGCCATGGGTGCAGTATTGATGCAATATCGTAAGCCTATATGTTACCACTCTGAAACTTTTAACCAAGTTGTTGTTAAATATCCTGCATATGATAAAGAGTTGTATGCATTAGTTCAAAGTGTAAATAAATGGAAGCACCACTTGTTAGGGAAGGAAACAATCATACATACAGATTATTATCCCTTAAGGTATCTCTAAGCACAAACCAAGCTACAACAATCTCGACATTATAGGTGGATGGGTTTTCTTCAACAATTTCATTTGGTAATCAAATACAAAAAGGGTACAAGTAACAAGGTAGATAATATGCTTTCTAGACCTCCTATTGATGCTTCTATTATTTTGAAGAATGTTTGTTTATCTCATGATAGCTATGTGGAACAATATGTCATTGATGAAGATTTTAAAGAAGTATTTGAGAAGCTAACTCATGGTGCACATGTAGAGAACTATTTTCTGCAGGGAAAACTACTCTACCATCTTGGAAAACTATGCATTCCTACAAGCGAACGAGTCCATGTAATACGAGAATCTCAAACTTCTCTTGTGACTGGGCATTTTGTGGTAGGAAAGACTATGGCTCATATGCAGAGATTTTTTTACTGGTCTCATATGAAAGCAATTACTAAATATGTAAAGGATTGTGTAATGTGTTCTACTTGTAAACCCACTAATAGAAAATTGGGGCTATACTCACCACTTCTTGTTCCATCCCTTCCATGGGAAAGTATCTCCATCGATTTTGTAGGGGGTTTACCAATGTTGAAAAAGGTTCATGACTATTTGTATGTTGTAGTGGATAGGTTCAAGAAGATGTGTATCTTGATGCCATGTAAAAATCATATCACTACTGAGCAGACTGCTAATATCTTCTTTCAATATGTTTGGGTTCACTTTGGGTTTCCCACATCCATTATCTCAGATCAAGATACTTGATTCCTTGGGTATTTTTGGACAAGCTTGTGAAGAATGATGGACACCAAGTTGAAGAGGATCATTGCTTTCCATCCATAGACCGACGGATAGATAGAGGTTGTTAACCAAACAGTGGAACTTTTTCTTCAAGGCTACTACAGCAAGCATCCCAATTTATGGGATGAACAGATACCCTATGTATAGTATGCTTACAATCAAGCCTTACATTCCTCCACTCAGTGTTCTCGATTTGTGACATGTTTTGGGTATTTTCCCAAGGTCCCTTTGGACTTGATGTATGGAAAATATGTCGATTCCAATGAAGAAAGAAATGAAGACAGGGCCCATAAGTTCATTCAATGGATCCAGCAGGTACACCAAGCAGTCAAAGAACAGTTGGAGAAAATTCAAGCATGGTATAAAGCTCGGCATGACAAACACGGGGTTGATCATTAGTTTCAGGTTGGAGACCAGGTATGGCTTCACAACAACAAGGAGCAGTTGAAGGGTGAAGGCAAGAAACTCAAGCCCATTCGATATGGACCCTTCACTATTTTGGAGAAAAGTGGTACCAATGTTTTTATTTTAGATATTCCAGCTTATATGAAGATATACTCAGTTGTAAATGTAGAAAAATTGAAACTTTTAAAGCCTCCCATAATCATGGATCAGGGTGAGGAAGTTTCAATACCTTCAGTTGATGAGTTTTCTCCTAAGTACTTGGACGAGTTAAAGGAAGATATCATCCTAGACAGGAGGACGAGGAATTCACGCAGAGGTGATGTTGATTATCTTCGAGTGGGATTAAAGGGMACACATCCAAGCAAGGCAAAGTGGATTGAGAAGGACAAGGTGAGGGAACTCTTCCCTCACTTATATGTTGATTGATGAAAGATTTTSGTGGTCCAAAAAKATCTGAGTGGGAAGGCRTGATCCAGAAAGKATCCAAAGAAGACTAAAGATAACTCTGAATTCGCAAAAGCACCTCAGGAAGCTCGGAATGGCCTCAATAGAMWAAGAAAGGGAAAAAATCAAAGTCTTCAAATCTTAGTGAAATTGGCATCATCGCGAAGAGYGTGTCGTAAGATTTCCAACGGCGTAAATGGATTGTCAAACAGAGTTACGGATCAAAATATATTTGCGGTCAAAGTTTTGSTCAACCTAGCCCAGTGAGCAGGGATGAGTCAGCATCCGTACTGCTGACGTTAGCATCAGTACAKATGACTTMATAATTTGTACAGGGTACGTGGCACACAMAGAGGGAGACATGTGTCATGTTGACATCAGCATGACATCATCATGATGACATGGCAGCACCAGAGGCTGCCATGTGTCACTCATTTTTGGACTTTTCCAGAATGAGGTATATTTATGTATTTTGTCAAATTATTTTGTTGAGTTAATAAAAAGGCCTACCCATTTGAGAGCAGGACCCGGAGACGTAGTCCACCAGGGACGAACTCCGTTATCAAGTTTTTGTGTTCATATATGATGCATATGTCTCTTCATTATTGAATTATTCCTTATTTATGGTGCACTTCAATTTGTGCTCATTTAATACAATTCTTTAATAAGCCACATCGATGAAAATATCCTGGAACATTAAACCTTGGAGGCAACTTTATTTCTTGTATTTTTTTCTTTCTATTAATTGGTTCGATTGGTTGTTCAAGGGTAGTTGGAAGGCTTCTAAGACCCGCTTTTAAATATATATTTCTTATCTTTGTTTATTTCTATTAATTGTTTTGATTGGTTGTTCAAGGGTAGTTGGATGGATTCTAAGACACCCTTCTACATATCTACCTTGCATAGACTTACGCATAAGAACACTCACATTCCTTTGAAACTAATCCATCTAGAAATCACCCAAATTTGTTACAGAAGGTTGAAGAATCCCAAAACATTATCAAGAGATGAGTAAGACAAATCTACATTGGAATTACCTTTGAAATATCCTCCTCAAAATTGAATCCCAACATCAAAATATTCAAGTAACACCTTGAGGGCCCATAAAATACAAACCACTACATAATACTAAAGATATGTCCTACTTATGTTAGAACAAGAAAACAATGTATTTGTGTCCGAAGAAGAAGCTTGATGATCATCAAATGATTCAAGTAACACCTTGAGGGCCCATAAAATACAAACCACTGCTAATATTAAAGATTTGTCCTAGTTATACTATAACAAGATAAAAATGTTTGTGTCTTCAAAAGAAGAAGCTCAAGTATCCTTGTAGTAGTGGAACCTAGTTTACTCCAAGCCAAAGTTCTAGGATTTTGTGACTCAACAATATTAGTGTTGATAGCTCAGATAGGGATTTCAGTAAGGGTGTCTACTTGCAGAAATCGTCATTAAATGTATCCTATACCTTTCATAGAATTCACTTTATTAATTTATTAATAAAGTAAATGTTTTTTATTAAAGTGACTTTTAATTAATAAAGTGACTAAGTTAAATTCACTTAATGATTTAATTAAAAGAGAGTCGTTGATCTCACAATCTAATATTGACCATTGAGATTAGGTAAAGAGCTCAAGACAAGATGGAGAGGGTAAAGGAAAAGACACAATGAAAAATCATTTCACAAGTCATGTGAGGAGAAGGATAAAAATCAGAATCGATTTTTCAGCTTGGCAAGAAAGAAAAACAAGTAGCACAGATTTCGAGGTAGCATGGGTTTAGAGGCAGCACGCGAGAGCTGTAGAAATTTATTACAACAATAGATTGGTTGTATAGATCCGTACAAACAACCTCAATTATTAGCAACATGCAAATTGAGGCACTGTAATTTATTAGATTTGCAGTGTGTTTGTGGTTTTATTTCTCAGAGCCATTTTCCCTGTGAGGGGAGCTCTTGTAGGTTCTGAAGTTATTTGAGTGATTGAAGGGTGCATCCTATTATGTGACATTCATTGATGACTTCTCTAGGAATACCTGGTTGGATCTACTTCATGAAGACCAGGGATGAGGTCTTCTGTCACTTCCAAGCTTTCAAATCTTAGGTGGAGAACATGACAGCAAGGAAGATCAAGGTATTGAGGATAGATCACGGGGGTGAGTTCACATCTACATAGTTCATTGATTTCTGCAAGGAGGTGGGGATCAAGAGGGAGAAGACANGTCACTTCCAAGCTTTCAAATCTTAGGTGGAGAACATGACAGCAAGGAAGATCAAGGTATTGAGGATAGATCACGGGGGTGAGTTCACATCTACATAGTTCATTGATTTCTGCAAGGAGGTGGGGATCAAGAGGGAGAAGACATTGGCCTACAACCTGCAGCAAAATGAGGTTGCAAAGAGGAATAATAGGTCTATCATCACTGTGGTGAAGGCCATGATGCATTACCAGAGTTTGTTTATGTTTTGGTGGGCAGAGTCTTGCAATACAGTTGTGTATTTGCATAAAAGGAGCCCACACCAGATACTGGAGGGAAAAACACGAGAGGAGGAATTCACAGGAAGCAGACCTGAGATAGGACATCTCAACATTTTTGGTTTTCCAGTCTGCATCCAAATTCTTGTGGAGAACAGTACAAAGTTGCATCCCTCAGGGGAGAGGGTAATTTTGGTGGGGTATAGTGAGGATTTGAAGGCCTACAGAGTGTTCTTTCCAAATTGGTGCAAAACATTGGTGAGCCGAGATGTCAAGTTCAAGGAGAACTGGGAATCTAGGAAATCTCAGGACCTACCAACGGTTGTAAAGGGGCCACAGAAGGTGGGCCCAAAGGATGAGCCAAGAGCACAGACTTCTAGTGTAGGGAGCCAGGCTCTAGTGGAGGTGGAGGAGAAGTTATCCCATTCAAATTCAGTTAGGAGGCCCAAGTGGTTTGAGAAGACCTTGTGGAATGCTCGAGAGCATGTTGAGCCTCCCAGGTTCACATTCAGGGAGAGCATACCTCCATAGAAATTTCCACAGTATATGGATTTGATGACCAACATCATAGTCTCAAAGCCATCCAACTTTGAGAAANTTGAGTTTCCTAAGATTGTTTTAATCATCTTAATACTAACTTAATTTCAGACGAGAAGTAGAATATTATGAAGAAGACAACAACTGAGTTTAAAACAAATAAGAACTTTGAAAAGATTTTTAGAAGTTAAAATGAAATCTCTTTTTCCTCTTTTTCCTTTCCCTTAGTAGTTTCTGCAGTGATAAACCCTTGACACCATTAACCCAATGAAGGCACTAAGTCTACATGTCCTCCTCGTCCCACAAGGAGACGAGGTCCCCAGTTGGAGCCTATGTTGAAACAGTTCTTAAATTTTTTATCCCTAAGGCCTAAATTTTCCTTTTTCGGGTTTCGGCTTTTCACAAAGCACGAGTTTCGTTATCAATCCCAAACCCACGACACCTTTTTCTCAAAAAATTTAATTATTTGGATAACAAAAGGAAAAAAAGCTTAAAAGAATTATAAGAATCCCGACGCCTTTTCTTTGAAATTATTTAAATCATGATAAGTTTTAAAACTAACGGATTTAAGGTTAATCTTGAAAAAATTTCAGGATTCAGGGTTTGCTGAAAACATATTTTTCGATATAAATTGAATTGCGAAATCCCAATCCCCGATTTCCCGAAACGTTGAAGTCTTAGTTAAAGCACGGATTAATTAATTCTCTAATGTGAAAGGTTAAGGATTCAGATAATCATGTCGCAATTTCGGGATTCGCGGTTCAGTGATACCACATCTCCTGTCATCATGATTCCTGAAATCCCGAATCACGAAACCCCGATCCATAGTTGGTGTTAAATCAAACTAATTATGTTTTGGCCTTAATCATGATTAGTTAGTTAATTAATATGAGTTTAAGTCCTATCTTTAAAAAAAATTGTCGCGATTTCACGATTTCGGAGATCGGATTTCATCGATAACATACTTCTCGACATCATGATCCCCGAAATCCCGAAAACATTTAATCTCAATTAATTACTTCTCTAAAACGTTTTAAGTCTTAATTAACACGTCGCGATTTCAAAGATCGGATTTCATCGATAATATACTTCTCGACATCATGATCTCTGAAATCTCGAAAAACAAAGTTTTCAGTCTTAATCTATGATTAGCACTAATTAACCTTTTTTCCAAAACAGGATTAATGATAATCATTCTTTCTAAGTTTTCGTTTATGTTTCGCTTTCCGATTAAGTAAAGTGTCCCGAAATTTTAAAAAAAAAAATCGAAGGTGCCTAAATACGGACATTAAATGCGTATCTCAGAAATATATATTCTACATTAAATGCCTTGAATTCTTGACAATTGTGTCCATCTCGTCACTTTTAAATGTATTCAAAGTGAACATCTAAATGTCTGTGTTTTCATTTTATCAAGCGCATGAAACACTTCGCTGAGCTTGTTCATCCATTTTTTGTGACGGGTTTTCAATTAAACGCAAAGTTATGGCACCGAAAAAGGAACTGAAGAAGAATGAAGATGCACAGGAAGGAGATATCATCTCCGACACCACACCACACGCTATAGACTCCATTAAATCTTGGACTCAAATCTCTGAATTTCTGGAATATGAACTCAAGAATGCTCATCCTGATTCTGAGAATCATTGTCGGGACATAGCTAAGTCAGAGCTTCATAAGATCGTTGCGGGCCCACGGCTCGTGGCATACAATGATATGATCAGTTGGGCCCTGGAAAAGGTCGATATCCCGACGAGGAGCATCTTAAATGATCAAGGAGTTATCGTCGTCTCATTCAGGCCAGAACACATACAAGTAATGTATAAACTCTCGCCAAATCCTAAACATACTTTTAATGCCGAATTTTTAGCAGAGTTTCAGAGGAAAGAATGCATTGAGGCAGACCAGACATATCCTGATATGATTAGAGAAT
>SNQJ01S0150696.1:0-23199 GCA_010110895.2 Picea sitchensis
GAGTTTCCTCTCCAACCTAATTCAAGGCCCTAACCCTAAACTAGTTGGTTGACCCTACAAACATAAAAAGTCTAATTAATTTTAGATTTAGCGTTAATTTTTATGGCTTGTCTTAAGTCAAAGGTTATGAAAGTGAAACTAGTAATGTTTGAAAGACAAAAGAAAAATAAACAGAAAGCTGGAAACAAAATAACTTCTTCTTGACTCAAATCTTAATCAACTTTTCAAACTAAAATTTTCTAAGATCTTTGAACAACAAACTGAAAGCAAGATTTCACTTGACTATGAGCTACTTATCATCTAAGTAAACCATCAAGAACTTATGAAAGAAAATACTTTTCTTGGTTACTAATGCAAACCAACACTATTTAACCAAACAAATAAATAAAAGTTTTTTTTTTTTATTTGAATTCTCACAAAGAAAAAAGGAAAAATATCAACAAGTAAAGACCAAGAAAACTTCTAGCCTAAGCGTAGATCACAAAGAGTCACTTTAAAAATAACACACAAGCAAATTAAAACTGGACTCTCACACTTGTCTAAAAACCCTATAAAAAGAAAATTTTGAGGAAAACTTCTTAATGAAAAAGAAATCTATTGTTGTGATCAAAATTAAGTTACTGGCCGCTATGACAGAGACCCAAAAAACTGAGAGGTATAACTCTTGACAAAGGAAAGGATGGCTGCCTCGCCTTAAACAAAAAATTTCTCCACAGGCACGCTGCTCACAGTTCAACAACAAGAGTGTGCATGCGAGCTGTGTAAAGTCAAGGTGCATGTACACGCGTGCAAACCTTATACAGGACACGTGTGCTTATGAAACTCTAAAAAATGAAAGGACAAGCAATCAAGCCTGGACATAGACTACTGGTACTGAGAATGAGAATCTCTTAAAGACCTAAACACTTACTTTGACAAAAAAAATAAAACAATTCAAGGAAAAATTCATAGAACAAACCAATATGAGGTGAAACCTAAGCTATAGACTGCAAACAACAAAGACTAGAATGAGTTCCAGAAAACCCCTGAGAAGGATTATTTCTGAAGAAGCCCACAGGAAGAGTTATTTACGACGGGGAGAGGATGACTGCCTCTCTGGAAGAAATTTTCTGGAATGATACACGTGACTTGGGCGTGTATACGGGTATGGGAAAGGTAGGGCCGCAGTACCACGTGTTTAAGGCGTTAATATGAGCCATGTGTACTCTGTGGAATCTCGAAAAAAATCACAGTCAACCAAAGAAACAAAGATAACTGGTAAGGAAGACCAGAATCTCTATGAGCTCAGACTTTTGCTGAAACTTTAAAAATAAGGAATGAACCCAGTTCTTAAAAATGCCAAGAAAAATATTCCCGAAACCCTAGAGATCCCCAGTAAGGTCGCCAATTCTATTGTGTGGGTGAGAATCCCTCTGGACTAAGGATTTTTATCATGCATGCATAAATGAATTAAATATTCTTACTTGTACCATGTCCATGCCTAAACCCCATCACTCATATGTAAATACAAGGCTCAGAGATTAAGTTGACATACCTTATATTACGGTGTTTGATACCGATCCCTTTTTCAAGCAGTGGTTCTTTTGGTACAACTCTCCTCCCAATCTTGACACATTCAAAAGACAAACAAAGAACTCCACATTACGTTGATCTATGAACTAATGGGTTGAGATTTAATCAACCATATAATCAATATTCAAATAATGACAGTCTCATATGGCGGGATGGGAAAAGCAATTGTTTTATTAACTTCACAAAAAGCAACACAATGATGAAGCCGTGCTGCTCCTCGAAACTGGTCTTGGGCTGCTCTTCAACTTTCCTCCAATTGCTTTTCTCTATACCTCTCTTTTCACAAGGATGGATAAAGGAAGAGTTGGGACCAGGGAATGCTCAATTGGGTATAGTCTCTTTACTATGATTTTCCTCACTTTCAAATGGGAACCCTACCTCTTATTTTATAGGTTAGAAGGATCTAGGTATTTGGTTGAATGACCGACCATGCATGGCGAAAGGGTTTAGTTAACTTACCTAAGGTTATGTTTTCCAGTAACAACTTTCCTTTTTTCATTCTTTTGTATGTACACGTGGGCTGTCTTGGGTCAATTTGCTTGTACATGTGTGTAGTAATGGAGTAGGGCGCTTGGGTTTTTATAAAAGGGGTTTAAGAAGAGTTGTTGGTAGTGTTTTGGAAAAGAGAATCTAAACTATGGCTGATGCTAGGTAAGCATATGCGGGTGCAAATTAGGGTTATAACATGATTTAGGCCAATAGAAATGTTTCTATAGCATTGCCAGCGTATTTCGATGCCAAGTGTCCACCTTACCCGACTATAATTGAGCTTCCCATATCGGCTCCTTTCGCTCACTTGATGGAACATAGATATGGCCCAGACGACACAACAACCCATCCACGAATAAAATGATAGACAATTTCATTTTACACAACATTTGGTAGGTGGTGGTGAAGTGCAGGTCTGTCTCATAGGGGATGAGGGCCATCATAGGTCCTCATGACGCAAGAGTCCTAACTACCATAGCGTGAGTGCCACGACTAGTGGTTTTCACAGAACCAATCAATGACACGGTTGGTGATTCTTGTTTTATACTTGATGTTTAGGTGGAATTACTGCCAGAAGTATGTGGACCACTTTTGATGGTGAATTTTGCAATTTTCCTTATTAATGCATGGTGCGGTGGCTTATGTCAGTGTGGATGTGTCTCCTTCCCAAGAATGTAATGTCTCCAGGTAGGTTTTTCATAATGGAGTACATTTCTTTTCATAAGTAGGGTACTTACAAAAACATCCCGATAGTGTCTCACTATGATAGGCCCTGGGTAATTAGATCTTTGAGTGAGAACAGCGCCCACAACATAGTATGAAGCATCTATCTTTCGATCTCAAAGGGATGTTGCAAGTCTAATAGTGAAAATACTGGTACATTAAAGCATATTTCAAATCATCGAATGCTTGTTGTTGGGACCGCCCATGCCTAATTTATTACCACCACCTCTGGTTGTTGGGTAAGGGCCCATTACTGTCGGAGAATCGGCCGCAGACTAGCGTAGGAAATTGACAAAGACCCAGAGAATCACGAAGTTGGTGGAGGTGTGGTCAGGGATGGCCAATGGCGGATGACTTGGATCTTGGCTAGATCCACATGTACACTCATGTTGATCAATGAAATTGCTTAGCCAATTAATGGAACTTTGTCCATGATGAAGACATTTTTCCAAGTTGGCATTATAGATTGTCTTTGCTACAGGGTGTGCGGAACTTGCTGAATATGCTACAAGTTTTCAACCCAAGTCTTGTTGTAAATGAGAATGTTATCGGATACACCTACAAAAGTATTGGTGAATGGTCATAGAATATAGATCCATCATCCTCATGAAAGTGCATTTGGAGAATTTTTCAAACCAAGGGCATGACCAACCATTCAAAAGACCCTTCCTTTAACTTGAAGGTGGTCTTCCATACATTTTCTATTCTATGGGGACACGGTGGTATCCAGAATTCAGATCAATCTTCTTGAATTATTTGCCCCCATGAGTTGATCAGGAGGTTGTCAATTTGGAGAATTAGATCTGGAATTTATATTTGTGATTTTATTGAGAGCACGGTAATCGATGAGAGTCCACCGGGTTTCATCTTAATATACCCGGCTACGATTGGGATCCGTGGGTGATAAGCTAGGACGATGTGCCACTTGTGGATAAGTTCTTGGATATGTCTCTTGATCTCTTCATTCTAATGGAATGAAGGCGATAGGAATGGCCCATTGGGTAGCAATGCGTTGAGGGTTAGATCGATGGGGTGCCTACTGATAGTCAGTACTTGATGGAATTCGAGAGAATATATCGAATATTCTTCCATGACCTATCTACTTGCTTATGTTGTGTAAAGTGCGACTCTTAGAGACCACTGAATGGTTGTGATCTTCGCTCGATACGAGAGAATCATAAAGAAGAAAAACTCCCTCATCTGAGAGATAAAATTCCAACATTGCTTAGCGAGAGATCAAGGAAATAACACTAGGTGGGATTGCCACAGGTATCCTATGCAATTTTCTGTTTAAAATAATATACTTACTCTGGGGCCTAGACTCATAATCAACATGATGTTTCCACAAAATAAGAGTTGGCCCAAAGAACATTACAAAACTTGAGAGGAGAAAAATCACACAATACCTCGTCTTTGAAGGGCTTGATGTCGTGTAATCATTCATTGGTTGACGCGAAGATCACTTTCTTGGTGGAACCATCCAATGGTGTAGGGTTGTGGAGTGTGGCGTTGTTAGAGACCAACCTTGCTTGATGAACTCTCGAGATGAGGTTATTTTGTCATATCCAACAATGAAGGGTATAATTAGGGTGCCTTTTACTTGTCTATATGAATGGAAGGGCACTCTCCTTCTTCTAGCTTGTTTAGTTCTGAGACTAGAGATTAGGTAAGTAACAATAGTGGCACTGGGTTTCCCATCAATGATCTGTCTTCCCTTTCTAGTTTGGCTCCGAATTGAGACCCACATCGGTCAGGCTTTCGCCCGACCTGCTTATTTGCTTTAAGCGGTAGTCAACAATGTTATGTCAAGGAGCTCTATGGAAGTCGCACCACTTCCCGATATCTTTCTTGTCTTTCGGTGTCCTTCTTTGCTTGTGGCTTGGATTGGTTGTCATGATATTGTCCATATTTTATCTGTCATTTGTTCTACGGGTTGGGGCCATGCTCTTGTCCCTTTTGTGAGGGGTTCCTAGGCTCAAATTGTCGCATCTTTTGTTTTGAGCTTCTACTAAATTTTGACAACATATCGGTAGGCCATGCCCAAGGATGAGATATTAGAAATTCCATTTCATTTTTGGATGTATCTATGAAGGCACCATGGTGAGCACAGGATGTTGCTCCCAAATGACTGATACCCAACTTGGTGTGCAAGGTATGGAATATATTTGTGAAATATAGCACTTTATGGTCTCTTTCTTGCCGCAATGTTTTTCCATTTGGTATACAAAGTCGTCACAACTTCCAACAAGGTAGTATTTTTCCTTAATAGCATCCACGAAGGATTCCCAGGTGGCTGTGAATTTGTAAAATAATGAGGTTTCCTTTGTTTCATTTTGCTCACAAAAAAGTTTCCCACCAATCTTTGACCGTGGAATGACTTTGAGGGAGACCAAAATAATATTTTCTCTATTCAAAAGTTATGGAAAAACAAATACCCTTCTAGTATATTAAACCAATTGTCTACAACATTTAAGTCTATCGACCAACTAAAATATAGAATATCCGAGAGTTTATTTGTACCTTGAAGAGTGACGCCTCCACTTGAAGAAGATGTGTCGCTTGTTGGTAGCCGCCAAATGATTTGTGCAAAGTTGTACATCATATCGTTCCTTTGTTGTTTGAGGGATTCCTCAAGCAACATTGGAACAAGATGATGGATATTTTGTCCCGTCATCTTTCTTTTCTCACTCCATGAGAAGTTTGTACAGGCGTGCGAGAGATTTTTTTTCCTCAATAGAAACAAACTCAAAGCCAATCTGCTTCAAATAGGGACCTTCATTAAAATTGAAAAAGACGAATATTTCTAGATACCACCTAGATATAGATTTTATAGACAAAACTAAATGAATACATAATTATTAGCAGAATAAGCAACACAAAATAGCATGAATCTGGTAAAGCCACTAGTTTCGGCTATTAGGAAATAAAGTGAAAGCAACAAATCTTGTGAGAAAGAACAAGCTTCTTTGAATGGTGGCTTATGCAGAAAGAATGTGAAGCGGTTATGTGCTCTATTCTGAGAAATGAATTATAATGGGAGCTTTGAAGGACTTTTTAATAAACAGGATATAAAAGGCAAGTAGAACAGCTCCGAACTAACCCTAGGAGATGAGCGCCAAAGTCATGTGATTTATTTGGGTAAGTCAATGCATCAACTTCTTGAGGTGTTCTTTGCATGATCACCGTTTGGCTCAATGTACGTTAAAGAGAATGTCTGTCGAGAATTACAACTTTTGTGCTGGAGCAACATCAGAGAACAGTTGAAATTTGCTCCCAAAAACATCTTTAGGGCCTCAAAACGACCTTGGGAGTTTGGGACTCGAAAAACTACTAAAAATAATTATATAATTACCAAAGTGCCAAAAATTGTTTTGTGGAGTTGGAACATGTGGGTGGCCACTAGTGTCCACTTGGATCATGAGGTCCTTTCCATACCTTTGGCCTCCATCACCTTTCTTCAATATTTTGCTTGGACAACAGCATGATAATCCACAATTTCATAAAACATCTTGCGTGCAAATTCAAGGAAAAATTCGTAATCTTTAATGGTTCCATGACATTTGTATCCACATGGATGCCTTGTTATATTATCTCATTGTTTTTCCATGCAGTATACTATTGTGTATGATCCAAATGTGGTTTACAATAATTAATAAAGTCTCCTCCTTCCTTGTGGTCACTCACCCTCGAGGCACAGGCTGGGATCCCTTCTCCTATATGAATCCCTCTGAACGATCCATATTGCCTTGCAAGTTCCTGCTGAATATTTCCAGATATTCCATTGGTATAGGTTGAGGAGTCCTCATTTCCTCAGAGTCCCTCCGTTTATCAAAACTGTCATATTTTAGAGGCGAATCCATGGCTTATCCAGGGGTCTCATGTCTCAATGATTAGACTTTTCCATTGGTTCATCTTTGATAACCCTTCATTTTGGCGTCTCCCTAGACCAAATATTTTATCACACATCACGAGGAACATATAGAGGTATGAATGTACCATCAATTTCAATTTATATTTCTTTAGAATCCTCCTTGTGATTCCATTCCCCATTTTATTTTTAGATCTTCTCCACATAGAATATATTTTCACAAGTATGAGTTTTCTTCCCATAAAGTTTGGTTCAACAGAGGTGATCTTCCTTATGGCTTCAAACATATGTCAAGACCCTTCTTCCGCAATTTCCATGCAAATAAAACAAATTAACTTTTATGCACTATATTTTCATTACACACTTGGCTGCCTTACAAACAACTTCGAAATGTGCATACTAACAATTAAATTCTGTTTTAAAGGAAAAGGAAATATCATTCCTGCATTTTGGCTCCACAGAATTTGGTGTTCCTTATGGACTTACAACACCGCCATATCCAAGGCCCTTTTCTTTCTTGGGTTTCAATATTCCTCTGACCAAACAAATTATTGGTTTCATGTACAATATATTTTCATTACGCTTCTGCAGTGGATCACAAAACAACTTTAAATGTGTATAATAATCAAATTTATTTTCTCCAAAAATAAATACCATTCCTTGGTTTGGCTCAGGGATATTAGTTTTCCTTATG
Source organism: Picea sitchensis (assembly GCA_010110895.2). Lineage (NCBI taxonomy): Eukaryota > Viridiplantae > Streptophyta > Pinopsida > Pinales > Pinaceae > Picea > Picea sitchensis. The sequence goes on from SNQJ01S0150696.1 coordinate 7,347, forward strand.
GGCATACATTCCTTCCATATCCAAGACCATTTTAATACTGCAGTTTCAACATTCCTCAGCCAAAAAGATTGTTAGTTTTCATGCACTTTGTATTTTCAAAACTATTCATACTAACAATCCAAGTCATTTCATCAATTCAAGGTACATAAATGAAATATCATTATTTGCTTCTTATGCATCCTTTCAACATACTAAATTTTTCCAAATGAAATTCAAATACCAAATGACTTTAATCAATGTGCCAATATTCATGGTCATAATCATACCCAATACTGCCATTGGTTTCAATTTTTCCACACTTTATGACAAGCACTTTTCCATGGTGTGTTCGGAGATTAACTAACCTCTTCACCTTATGGTTATTCATTCTCATTCATTGTTGTGGCAATTTGTGCTTCTTGCTGCAATATGATCCTCGATCTAAATCGGCTATGTATAAAACTAAAAGTTTCTCTTGAGTGCACCAAAGCATTATTTCTTCATTATAACCGAGGGGTGCCAACACTCATGGCCACCAATTTCTTCTTTAATAACTACACAATTCAAGTGGAGTAGTGGAAGGTCCTCCTTCCTCGATGGAAATCCATTGTTTGTCCTCTTATGCAACATGCATTTCCTCAATGCATTCATACCCAGTAATGCTTCTTCTGTACTTTTATTCCCGGATCTCCTAGATTTGTCCATTGCCATGGTACTCGCCTGCTCATGATTTTCTTTTAGATTATAACTCATCCTTGAATGGCATAGACTTCCTCTCTCTATTATTCATATTCTTCTTTTAAGATCTTACTCTGCTTGGATAGCAATGGCATGCAATAACCTCTCAAAATTATTCACATACTAGTAAGAAGTTAAAATACTTGAGAGGGATCTTAACAAATCCCCTCCACACCATATCACCACACATCGTGGTTTGTTTTATGCTTGTTCGGCTTCTGCTTTTCCTGCGATTTTTACCTCATCATTAGTGCTCCATGGGGCTCCCAAAGTCCCTTCAACAATCTTTCAAAAACAAATTTCTTGCATTTATCCTTTATCATGGGTTATCTACCATTGACAATTGTTCTTTCCAATAACTCAATCATTTCTTATGGCCACACACACACTGAAACACACACACACACACACACACAAACACACACACACACGGACACATATATATCGGTCATCATGTAAAAACAAATACACATGTATCCTTAGCATTTAAATCAATAAAACCTTTTCAAATATATTCTAACCTTAATCTCTATGCACTCTACCACATTACTCCTTAATTTGTTAGCTAGTGCAATCACAATCAATTTTGGAGTTGTATTCTATAATCTGTCCAACCATATTCACGTTGTCTTATGCCAAAAAATTATCACATTAGTAAGTGTCTCGTACTAGAAATACAATAACAACAAAGGAAGGGGTCAAGGGAGCTCTTCCTTCCCCAAATCCTTTCTACACATCCACTGGACTTTCAACCCAGCTAATTTATTTCTAAGGTCTCACTTCCTTTACTTATCATGACTTGACCAAGCCTATTTATTCAAACTTTCTTATTTATTTATTTTCCTTTTTCAGTGATTACTTGTTTCCCACAACTGTTCTTCTAAGTCTTACAAATCTATTAAACAATTCAGAGTTTTAGGGTGAGAAAAACAATCCTCCTTTTCTCCTTCTTATAGAAATATGCTCCTACTAGGATCTTCTGCTATTTTCAGCCAGGCATGCTGGTTAGGTTTTCCCTAACCTATTGGATACATCTGCATGCTCCAATAGCAAAATTTTTGTTTAGAATGGTCAACATTCATTTTTCACTCTTCCACTCGCCCTGTTTGTTTTTAGATATAATCCAGTTATTATATACCATATATATATATATATATATATATATATATATATATATGTATATATATATATATATATATGGCTTCTTGGATCTAACTGCCCAAATTTTAAAAATCATTAAGGTTGTGACTCTGTTTTTCTTGTATATTCTTTTACGATTATTCGAGAACTTTCTTAAACATCCCAAATTTCTTATTGCATATCATCACTATCTTGATGGCCTTCACACTGTGAGTTAACTAAGTGTTGCAAATATTCCTAGGAATATACATACATCTTTGTTATACATCTAGATTGTTTATCTACACCATTCCTTTTTTGTTAACTTATATCTATGATGTACTTAACCACATGAATAATCATAGGTCTATGTATATCTACCATAGGTATATTTTGCATCTTACATACATCTTTACATTAAAATAGTTTAACTCATGAAGTTGTTACAAAATTGTTCTCATCTGGTCCTCAAAGGCATGCCTGTTTTTAACATCATGAAAACATGGTAATCTTAATCATTACTCTTTTAAAATGTTATGCTAAGACTTTCTTAGGAGATGATTACATTCCCTCAGTCTATCATTCAAAACAAAATTCATCAGCTCTTGAATAGAGTCAACCATGCACCCATTGTATTCATTCAATCTTGGAAAGTGAAATTCATTCCTTACATTTCAGTCAATTACGCAGTCACATCCTGCCTTTAGTATACATATACTCTTACACCATACATAAATGTGCATCTTGCATTTAATATAAATTCATATCTATTTGAATGTAATACCATTCTTCATATCAAAGAAACCTCACAATTACATTAAATCCATGCCTCAAGCATATGCAAAACTAAAACCAAACATTCATCATGCAAATCTCATTGCTTTACCTTCCATGTCATTCATACACATGGACATGTGAAGCTTCAGTCCTCCTCCCAGGATGTGGATTCCATTATTATATTGATCTCATAGAGATACTCAACACTAATATTCCCTCTTAGTTGAGATATTGCAGTCATTTGCATGATATCCACATGGAAAATTTAATAGACATAATCATAACTAAGTCCCTCTTTCCATATGACGACAACCAACAAGAAATTATTCTTACATCTGGTGTTATAATATGACTCAAAAACCCAGAAATATTATATGGGAAAATCCAACATCTCCCCAAGGCAACAAGACAACTTATCAAGCTTATTTTCATGCCTCCGTGCATTTTGGTTAACATACACACACATTTTATTGAGAATCCTTTCATATTCCTCACTGCACTACTTGAGAGAATGTCAAGACATACCTTCTCTGGATACATCCACCTCACGGATATCCTTGACCATTGGTCTCACCAAGAGTGCCCAACCTTCCTTTACCACATTCAGAATCAAAATTTCATTAACCATTTACCTCATTTATCTTGAATTTTAATGTCTAATAACATTGGGACTATTTCCTTAAATCCCAAATACTATTTAGAGTGCATTGTGTACTAAGTATTTTAATACAGAACCCCAAAGAATATTTAGATCATAATTAGTCTTGGGTAGAAAGTCCATCTCCTTTTTTTTTTTTTTTAAAATTTTGTGGGGTTCTAATTGTTTTTGTCTGTCCTCATAAAAAACAAATGGAGTTGTATGTAGATCAGCTAGCCATTATACCGAATTCTTCTTGTATTCAGCAATATCGGGGCGGGTGCTCTCCTCCTCCCATGAATACAGTAGGTGGTTTTCATCCACCAAGCGAGGAGGTTATTTGTGATTGCTCACTCAATCATATATTTTGCAACTTTCATTATCATTTTGTTGAAAGCTTTCCCAACAATTCATGTACCCAGGAACAAATTCATTTCTTAGTTCCCTCGAAACTTGAGAGTTTCACATGATCTCCCTCTTCGGAAAATGGTCACCGGACCCATTCCTCTTGCTTCCTCCACATCATCAACATTTTACTTATGTTGCTATAGTTAGATCATCATTAACCATACGATCCATCATATCACCATATTTTACATCCAATGGTAACCTATAATAAGTATATATGCATGTTATATGCATGCTCTATCTTTTCTATATGCATTTCAACATATCTTTGTGCACAAAGCATTGTACCCATGTCTGCAATGAAGATGGGTTCCACTTACTTACCTTTTGAATTTTCATGCATAGACCTACCCTAAGTTAATAGGGATTTACAATGCTTTAGCACAACCACGATCTTTTGAAATTGCTCATGTCATTCCACTTCTCCCATGAGGTTCATTCTTAGTCCACATGACTTCTTTTATTTTACAAGAGGGATTACTCGAGTACAAAGTTTTTCAGTTATAATAGGTCAAGTAGGTTGATCTCACCTACTTCCATAAGATCTCTAGGCATGGGGATTGTACTCCGTATTCCAAATCCTTCATTTAATCAACACTTTTAATTAACAGAGACTTCATAAGCCCATTTGTTTTTTTAGGAAATTCCTGCCACCTATTCAATCCATTTTCCTTTTGGACTTAAAGATTCCTTAAAACAAGTTTATTCCATTTGCATCCAAGTTTTATTATTAATGCCTCTTGGCATAATCCCACTTTTTTAGGATTGGTTATCATTTCCCAAAAGAAATGATAGTCTTCTTCTTCCACAATCTAGCATGATTCAATTTTATAGGGCAAAATTCCCACTGATTTTTTTTTAATCTGCATCCTTCTCCTCAAAGAAATTATGCAGATAATTTCCATACAATAAAGTAATACTTTCAACAAGATCATCTTAGCCTTTGTAAACTAGTCTTATGACAGTTATTTGGCCCATCCAGGCCGATGTTTGAATCATGCTTTCTGCTAGATAGGGTAGAGTAGGGTTCCCTCTCCCTTAAATTTTTCTCTGAAAGAAAAATAGCTTGACTCTTTTTGTGAAGGCCCAAGAAGGCTGAGTGTTGTTTCCATGCTATCATACCAATTTCTAACACACCAATCATTAGGTATCATTTTAAGGGATGGGGCATAATATTTTTTTTCTTTATCAATCATCTAGAATCCATGAAACTAGGATTACACCACCTTCAATTCAATGAGGGTTTCCACTGACTATAAATTTGTCCAAATCTGAGTTTTGGGCATGGTACATGAATTGATCAATTTCTTAGGAATTTATGGACTAGGTCTTTCCTTCATGTATGGCACCCACATGGTTCCCTATCACCTAACATGCCACCTCATCATAGCATACAAAGACTTGCTCAACCAGAGGTCGACGCTTGGCTAGCTCCTATTTCCCTATTAATTTAATTAAATATATCAAAGGATCACTTAGGATTATTAATTTCAATAAAATCCTAAGTCTCCATACTTCTACGAGGTTCCTCATCGTGTTGTTATGAACATACCCCAAAAAATTTCGAATGTCGAATTTGTGGAGAGGGTCCCACCTATGTTATGCCTTTACAAAAAAATAAAATTAATTACATTACCCCACAATATGTTAATTATTTTTAATGTTTATTATAACATTTGGAGTGTCTGGGAAGGTAGGTCCATGCCTTTGGCCATTTGGCTAAACATTCATTACTCAAAATACCCAGTCAGAAGTTTAGAACTCCCCATAACCATTAGGATCATGACCATGATCCCAGGAGGAAGACATTTAGTGAAGATAAAAGGTGACGTGGCCCAATCAGCCCATTGACATGCATGTCCAAGGTCCATTGACACACCAAAGTCCTATGCAATTCAAGAATATAGAGTGGCGTGGCACACTACTATGGAGTTACATAACCTAGGTGGCGTTAACATTCCATCTCAGCCCAACTGATGTTCTCATTTCACCATCATGTCAGACCTCGTAGTAGGACTTCGTCAAAGTGATTTACGATATCCTTTCATTAGTTGATTGGACGGTCAGGAGAGGTTCCCAATGGATTCCCAGGAAACAACTCATATTGCTTGTGAGTTCGGTGTTAGGGGTTTTATGGGTTTTAACACCTTTTCTCTCACGGAGTAGGTCAACACCCGGAATGACCATGAGGTAGATCCTATCGATGAGGGAGATCAGGTAACCAATCTATGGCTCATGTTACTTCTTGATAGAAAGTGGATGGGGGTTCAGGGGATGGGATCCCATGACAATGGGTAAACTGAAGCCTCAGCCATGGGTCCCCACCTTCAAGCTACCAGGTCGACAAGTCATAGTATTATTTAGTACAATGTTCATTCATGAGACTTTGGACTCCAAATTCCCGAATAAGCAGCTCCTTTTGAATTGTAGAGGAGGTTCCAGGTCCCTAGTCTATGGAACTTTGTCAAAGCTCTGAGAGCTACACTCGCTCTTAGACAAAATTTGGTTAAGGTCGAGGTCATGAGACCATGGTCATTTGGATGACTAATTTGAAAGTGCCCTTAAATCTCATAGAGCTCAAATTCCACAATAGGAAAGGTAATTCAAGTAAATCAACAGGACTGAGGTAGTCCTGTATAGTCTATCTCGACTCTATGTCTGGGGATTTGGTCCTTGAGAAATCCATTGAGTATTTTCCCAACCAACACAGGGGCCACAATATTATGTCCCCAAATCCAGTTAAAGAGCCCATCACTAGTTGTTGCACATTATTTTCATCACCTTTAATGACCGTTAATTATGTACAGCTATCCTTTGTCTTTAGAAGGATCAATGGCCTCAATCCTTGAATAAAAAGGAAGACACATTTTCCTAGAAAGATGAAATTATCTTTCCCTTGTAAAACTTGAAGAGGTTATGCTGCTGGAGTGTTAAGAGATGCTTGACGATTTAGGATGAATCTGAGGTTGCACCCTGATAGTGCAGTGATGTCATCACACTTTTGCTTTCGATATTAAGGTGCGATGATCTTGTTATGTGAAGAAAAAGAATATATTCTTGATGTTTCTAGAATAGAAGCTTCGAGGGTGAGCTTCAACCTCTGATCAATTTGGATCTGAGTCACATCCACATTCTAGTGGGATTATCTTAACCTCCTCACCCTCTCCTTTTCAACTTATAAAGGAGAAGAGTTCTCATGGGGAAATCTATTTATCTTTGGAATGGTTAGAGTTTTTGGAATGGCTAGTTCTTGAGTTTTGTAGCTTGGGATTTTGGAGCTTGTTTGTTGGATATGAGATTTGCTTTGCCAAGATAGATTGTGAGTTACTTTCAAATATACAATCTCAGAATCCATGGAGAAGAAGTGTGGGAAGCAAGGAACTGTTGGGAAGAACCTTACAACATCAAGGCATACGGTTGTATCTCCTTTCATAGCATCTTTAATACAGTGATATATTTATTTCCTGTTGGAAGAGACCTTACAACATCAAGTCATTGGTTGTATTCTCCTTTCATATCTTTAATACAGTGATATATTTATTTCCCATAAAATTGGTCTTATTTTATTGTATGACACCTTGATGACCTACATAGGTTTTGTTGAGTATACATCATTTCTTTCACTTCATTGGATTATGTCTTTTTATAGGTTCAACATCCCATAAGCCTTGGAATGGAGCGAGGATGACACTAGCAAGGACAAACAACATTTAAAAGGTTTGTCATTTATCTCTTGTTAGTTAGTATGATTGATAGTTAAAACTTAGGGAAAGTTTTATATTCTGTCTTGTTTTGTTCTAATTTCTTGTTGAAGTTAGGGAGATCAGTTTGTGTATGCACTTACCGATTTGTCCGATAACAAAATTGGTGACCATATTAGAGACCATATTGTTTTCCAAGTAGTCTAGCTTCCTTGTTTGTTTTCCTGGTTTCTGATTTTCTGAGTCACTGGGAGATCCAGTTTGCCTCTCTGATTGTTTAATTTCCCTGGAAAACCTTCTTTCTATTTATTTGTTTCCTTGATCGTCACACTGTGATCTTCTGTGACTTGCGATGATCTAGGATCTTCACATTCTGACTTGAGAGACAGTGCGACATCGTCACACTATGGCCTTTTGTGACCCGTGATGATTTATGATCGACACATTGTGTTAGTCTTCTAGCCTATGACGATTGTGATTTTCTTTAAGTTTTTGATGGTTTTCCATGCCCAGATCTTAGATATGGTTTTGGGGTGAATTTTTGGGTTTGATTATAGTCTGATTACAGTCTAATTGACAATCTTTAAACCTGCTTTTAGCCACATTTGCTTTGTTTTAGCTTGTTTTCTTATGAAATATTTGTTATCTCTTGCTTTGAATTTCTTTCAGTGAAAAAACATTTTTTATTCTGAATTATTTAGTGGAAGAACTCTTATTCTTTGTATTGAATAGTTCAGTGTTTGGGTTGCTTTGTTTGTAAAGAGATTTGCTATCTCTTTTAGCTATATTTGAAATAAAAATCTTTACGTTCTTGCTTTGTATTAGATTTGGCTCATTTCTTGAAGATCTTGATATCGATGAGTTTAATAAAATTTTGGGACATTGTGCATCTGGGAATGATAAATGTTTTCTCCTTCTCGTAATATAGCTTTCATCGAAGTGCAATATTTTCATTCTCATTTCTTTGCATTGTTTAGAGTCGGTCAAAACATCATTTAGTCCACATCGTTTTCCTCTTGAGTAAACAACAACCTTACAATAAAGTGCTTATAAAATTGATTAGACATTTTTATGTTTTCTTCTAGCAAACCTACAATAGATTAGTTGTAGGGCTTTGGAATAGGTGTGAAAGATAACTTTCCAAAGCTGTAAACAAACATAGAATCTTGAGTTAGGGAGCAATGAAATCCATTTACTATAGTTTGTCCTGGGAAGCCCTTCTCACACAAGGGTCAATCACGAGGTCACATTAAGACTAACTGAGTGACTAACCCTGCTTTGTTGGTCTTGGTGTAGTGGATGCATGTATTATTGGAGGTAACTTGAGAAAACAACCCCGTGTGGGTTTTCTCAGGTCGATTTCGGGCTCTTTTACCCTGCCCTTGCATGTGTATCAGACTGTTAGTTGTTTCCCTAGGCATCATTGTGGTAGTTGTTAACCTTAGTGGCCTTTCTCTTTAGGGTAATACATGAGGTGACGGTGAAGGGGAAGTCTTCGCTATACCTGGAATCAATGTTGGCCAAACTCACTCGGGCTCCTTGGAGGGTAAATCCACATTTATTATGTGGAATCTTGCACCAATGTGTAAGTTCGTTAAGCAGGTCGTCAATGTAACTTTTCCACCCGCTCTATCTCAGCCCCTTCTTACATTGTGCCAACGATGTTGGATTTTATCAACAACTAGTGCGTTCATTGTGAGAAGGTTTTGTTTGCTTGATTGCTTACTAGATTTTTAGGGTGTGATATTTGTTTTCCCTTACAGGCTGTAGTTTGGATCCATAGTTATGGAATCTGTACCCGAAACAACCAATGAAGGAGCCCCTTTTCTAGCGGAACCTTTTGTTTTTCCTTCTTACGGAAATGTTGGTCCTCCTTACATCGCTACTTTGAGCCTTCCAGGTCTCACAATTGGATTTTCGGTATGGTTGTTTTCCACTCAGGTAATCCTGAATGCAGAAGGTGCTTCAGTTGTAAGCACTTCCCCCCAAGAACATCAACGTCATGTTGATCCTTCACCTTCTTCACCAGTAAGATCTTCTTCTCCTTCTTCACTTGCAAGGTCTTCTTCCATTTCATCTTCTTCACCGAGTGAAATCTCTTAAGCTAGTAACCCAATGAATAAGAAGAAGAAGAAAAGGAAGATTAAGAAGAAGAAAAATAAGCAAGGGTCCAAACTTCCAACCACTGCCAAACATGTTGGAAAACAACCAGTTACTGTTAATCATGTTGGGAGTGTTGATGATGTCAAGATCACCCAAACAACCTATAAGCCCAAGTACCCTTGTAGGATTTGTAAGGGTGGCCATATTCTTAAGGATTTCCCTAGTCTATACAAGGTTATAGAAGCATGGTCTACATGCCCTTGCCAACCCATGTTGTCAACCTATGAACAACATGTTGATGAACGCCCATAAACTAGTCAGGATACCGTTGGAAAGAAGAAAAGTAGAGTCAAGTTCCCATGTAGGTTATGCAGAGGGAGTCATCAAACTCACATTTTCCCTCATATGGATGAAGCCTCAAAATTACTAGAAGACATGATTATTTCCCAGCCTCAACTTTCGGTTTCTTACCACAACCTTACTCTCAACTCACCTGTCATTGATGACATGATCACTCCGGTCCCTTCGTCAGTAAGTTCGGTTGATCAGGTAGTCAATATGGTCACGTCCTTAGTTGAACCAATTAACAAAGTGGTCGATCCGATCCCATTCTTGGTTGATCCCACTCTTCCGTTAGAGAGCGAAACCCATGCAGTCAATGCATTTCCATCCGTTGACCCCATTCTCCCCTTGGAGAATTCAACTCAAGTGGTCAATCTAATCTCATCATCAGTCGATCCTACTCTCCCTCTAGAGAGTAAACCTGATACTGCCAACATTTTTCTCGTTGATACAAAATCTACCGTGCTAGGGGTAATTCATCCTTCTCCTGTGGAACCCCCTCCAAGTAATGAAGCCATCCTTTTTGATTGGGTTGCGCTAACTAGACCTCGTCTTCCCTCTCACATCCCTTTCAATATTATAGTACATGTTTGTGGTCGGGACGTTCCTCAGACGTTGATAGATGAAGGTGTGTTCGTTAGTATTTTGTCCTTTATTGCTTGGAAAGCTTTGGGTTATCCTTAGCTCGTGCCAGTTACATAGAATATGTTAGCTTTTAATAGAAGAACCCGTCAACCTTTAGGAGTCCTTCCTCAGTTTCTTGTGACTTTGGAAGGGAAAACTATCTTTATTGATGTTATGGTAGTCCAAGACCCCTTGGATTTCGATTTACTCCTTGGGTGAGACTATGTCTATTCCATGAAAGATATCGCGTCCACTCTTTTTTGTGTGATATCTTTCCCTCACGATGGAAGAATTGTGGCTATTGATCAACTTTCGTTCGTTGGTCCTGACTTGATTGCCAACTCAATGACCTCCCTAAATGATTCTTATATGTAGACGGTATCACCCCTGCCAGAGGTCAATTATGTGGCATTGTCTCCCATGCCTTCAACTATCGATGAAGATGAGCCTCTCACTATAAGCTCAGTTTCTTATTACTTGAATCCTATAGTTGACATGGTGATATTTTCGATAGGGATTTTAGAGCCTAATCTCCTTACCCCTGTCACGACCCTAGACATGTGTTCCTTCCAGAGTGTGTTTCTTCCATCAAGTAAACATCTCTTGGAACCTGTGATCGAGTTTTGTCCCTTTACATGGTTTCCTTCCAGAGCATTGTCCTCTTGTAAGCCATGATCAAGAAGAGGAGTTTGAGCATGGTTTTCTGATTCCAAGCTTGTTAAAAAATGAAACCAACTGTGAGGATAGTTTTTCATATCTATAGCAACCTCGTTAAAAAATGAAACAGAGGTCACAAGGATAGTTTTTTCCTCCCTGTGGAAACCTCGTTAAAAAATGAAACAAAGGTTACGATCATAGTTCTTCTGCTGTGTCAAGATCGTTAAGAAATAAAATAGTTTGCCTCAAGCATAATTCCTATTCATGTGTCAAGCTCGTTAAAAAATGAAATAGATTTCCCCCCCTCTCTGTTTGAGTCAAGTCCTTCATCTAGTATTTAAAGCTTCATTTCATTTGCCTTTGCAGTTGGATGAAACGAAGCTTGGGGGGATTTTTTTACATCCTCTGGACTTCATGCTGAAGTTAAGTCGCTAGCTTCTTAAGTTGGGGAAAAAGTACCAGCCATCCCTGGATAATGTGTTGGGAAGTCGCAAGCATAGTTTTTACTTTGTTTCAAGCTTGTGTAAAAATGAAACCACCTACCTCAAGCATAGTTTTCTCTGGTTCAATCTTGTGTAAAAATGAAACCACCTACCTCAAGCATAGTTTCCTCTGGTTCAATCTTGTGTAAAAATGAAACCAGGTCCAAGCATAGTTTTGTTTAGTTTTAAGCTTGTGTAAAAATAAAATCTATCCCAAGAATAGTTTTGTTTTGTTTTAAGATTGTGTAAAAATAAAAATAATCCCGAGCTTAGTATTTGTCCTTTCTTGTGATCGTAAATACATGAGAATGTAACCAAGTAAACTTTTATGAATTTTTCAAACTCGTAAAGGTTATACGAAAAAGGAACCCCCTGGAGTTCCCTTTAAGCTCTTTTCAGATTCTCTAAACATGAAAATATTGTCGAGCGATATTGTTCTTTTCACGCTCGTTAAAGTATTTGAAGGAAGCATATGTTGAGCGGTAGTTTATCTCTTTTTCGGTCTCATCAGACTAGTTTATGAAAAATGACATTTTGGAGTTTCCTTTAAGTGTTTTTCAGACTCTCTAAATATGAAAAACTACTGATTTTACTTTCTTTGGACTTGTAAAACAAACATCGAAAGGCCCATATGGGACCAAACCACTCCTTCCTAGGGTTCATTAAACATACTCTGAGGGACTTGTCTGAAGGATGACCTTATAGTTCGAGCATATGTTATCCTCCTCAAGCTTGTGTAAAAATAAAGAGGTACTCATCAGAGATGGTGGGGTAAAAATTGATAAATAAATGTATCCAAACATGTATTCTATGGAAGAGTCTCTTTTGAACATGACACCCTTTCACTCGCTTTGTGTGAGGTTGGAAAATCCACTTGTCTCTTGATCATACTCCTTTATAAGATTACAATTTGGTCTGTGATCCCTATTGTTGAGTCAATGTTTCCAAAATAGTTGTCGTGTCGTTAATATGTTCAAAGAGAAGTTAAACCTAGAAAGCCTTCTATTGCATCGACCATTTCTACAGTCCTTAAGCCTTCTATTGTGCCATCCATCCTTGAGTCAGTCCTGAATCACTTGTTACTCTGATCTACTTCAAATCATTTTACCCGTTTCATGTCATTGATGGGGGATACATTAAGGCCCTCTTATGACAAGTATTTTCCTATCGACTTCAAGTCATTATCCAATAATTAGACTTAGAAACTGATTGGTATCTTGGAACATGCCTCAATGGCAGGTTTCCTTTCTTTTGACAATGAGTTTTCATTATTGACCCCTGATTGAGATATTCCACCGAGTGTTCGACTTCAACTCATAAATTCGCACCCGTTGGATTGTACTAGTGTACCTTGGGAGTCATTGACATTAATGGCGATTTCCCTCGCACTTGTTAACGATATTCATGAATGACCGGTAATCAAGTGGTTTCTACCATGTTCGACTTCAGCACATGTATTCACATAGTTAGATTTGTACTATAGAGTGATGGAGATGAAGACCCTAGATATTTTCTAACAGATACAGTTTGTGTTGGAATATATTCAGATTGTATTGTTTCATATATCCCTAGTGTATGTCTCATGGCTATGTTCAAATTCAAGTCTTTAACACATATATCCACGGTGTATTTTTGGTGCCTATGCTCATATTTGATTCATATTGGCATGGATCCACAGTGTATGTTTGGTGGCCATGACCTATCCTACTTGACATGGATCTTTGTATGTCGACATTTATGCTTGGAGTCATTTGTATTATGAGTATGGGAATTCCTACCTCAGTGATGATATATTATTGTATTGTATTTCCTTGTTTGTTGGTGGGTTTCCGACCGATGTGTTCCTTGTTCCCAACACACACTCGACAAAATATTTCAGCCATCACTCTATTCTAACTTCATACTTTGGGGGGCTTACTGTTACACATTATTTTCATCACCCCTAATGATCATTAATGATGTACACCTACCCTTTGTCTTTAGAAGGATCAATGGCCTCAATCCTTGAAGAAAAATGAAGACACATTTTCCCAGAAAGATGAAAATTATCTTTTCCATTGTAAAAACCTTATAAAAAGGGATTGTCATACCTTGCTCAATGTTAAGGGTGCAACGATTTAGGATTGTCGTAGGTTGCACCAAATTTTCCTATGACGTCGTCGCACTTTTCTCAGTATTAAGGGTGCGATGATCTTGTTTATGAAGAAAAAGAGCATCTTCTCGACATTTCTAGAATAAAAGCTTCGAGGCTGAGGTGGCCTCCAATCGGTTTGGATAAAAGTCTCATCCCTGTTCTAGTGGGATTATCTTAACCTCCTCACCCTATCCTTTTCATATTATAAAAGGAGAAGATTTATCATGGGGAAATCTAGTTAGATTTGGAATGGTTATAGTTTTTGGAATGGCCACTAGCACATTTGGCCCATTTTGTGATGGTTGTTTCGATGCTTATGCGATGTTATGTCGTTGATATGGTGACGAATTTGGAGTTTCTGAAACGTCGGTTTAGGTGACGTGGAATTTGCAATGAACTTGTGAAAACGTCACATAAGCGACGATATAGGCAACCAATCTCAAACCAACTTTTCGTCTATATTGTGACAACAACTTTTATAGTTAAACCGACGCATCAATAGAAGCCGCCATTACATATTCGACGACAACTTTTTTGTTGTTTATGTAGCTAAACCGACGCAAACAATACAAGTTGTTGTCGAATCGGCAACGCCCACTTTCCGTTGTTTATATAGCATAACCATCGCATCGATAAACATGGTTGTCACATATGCGATGACAACTTTTTGTTGTTTATATAGCATAACCCTCGCATAGATAAAAGTGGTCGTCGGATATCCGACGACAACTTTCTATTGTTTATATGGCAAAACCGTCGCATATATAAAAGCTGTCGTCGGATATCTGACGACAACTTTATGTTGTCTATATGGAAAAATTGTCACATATATAAAAGTTGTCGTCGGATATCTGACGACAACTTTCCATTTTCTATATGGAAAAACTATCGCATATATAAAAGTTATCGTTGGATATCCGACGAACAAATTTTTTTTAGAAAAAAATAAAACAAATATTTTGGGCATCAATTTTGATATTAATATTAATATTAACATTAATATTAATATTAAATCCCAAAGGTTATTGCATGAGCCGCATATTGATTTCACAAAGCCTTGGGACTTCTTTGATGGAGCTTATCAAGGCTTGCCAAAAATATGTGGGGATGGAGTCATACTCTTTGGAGCCAATCATGGCACTATGCTTGGAGAAAAAATCTATGTTCGAGGAGGCCTCATTTTTCCATATCTACATGGATTTTAATAAAAAATAGGATATGTTGTCAAAATAAGCCATCATGCTACAAGGCTCCTTGTGGGAATGCGAATACAAGGACAATGCTCTACTAGAAGCTACTCAATTGTCTATGTTTTGATGTTTGGTTGATAAGTCTTGGGGTAGATATAGAATTGTGTTTTCTTGGAGGTTAAAGACGATCCTAGTTATGTTAGGTTTTGTCTAGATTGATTTTGTATGGCTATGTACGAATCATATATGGATCTCTTTTGGAAGATGCAATGTATATGTCTAGGTTAGTATCAGGGAAGATGAACTGAGCCAAAAGGCTAGATTATGTGTATTTTTATTTCCTACTGAGATATAAAATACAATGAGTTTTTCATTGGAATATATATATACCCATTGTTTCAAGATGCAACTAAGGAAATTGAATTTCCATCTGTTCAATTGTAAACCATTTTTCCTAATATGGACTTGGCCCTACTCTAAAGAAAGGTATATCATTATGTCAAATAGACTTGATCTATTGGTAAATAATATGGTTATGTACGAATCATATATGGATCTCTTTGGAAGATGCAATGTATATGTCTAGGTTAGTATCAGGGAATGAATTGAGCCAAAAGGCTAGATTATGTGTATTTTATTTCCCTACTGAGATATAAAATACAATGAGTTTTTCATTGGAATGTATATATACCCATTGTTTCAAGATGCAACTATGAAATTAAATTTCCACCTGTTCAATTGTAAACCATTTTCCTAATATGGACACTACTTGGCCCTACTCTAAAGAAGGTATATCATTATGTCAAATGGACTTGATCTATTGGTAAATAATTTTATCAATAAAGGATGACACCATATGGCTTGAGTCCACATCTGGTGAGTACACAATTGTTGAATTGTCTTTGATATTATTTCTTATTGAGTTGTGTCATGGAATTTTCTATGGCATTATCAAAGGGACA
>SNQJ01S0150698.1:0-23199 GCA_010110895.2 Picea sitchensis
AGGTTACAATGTCAATTTAGGCTTACAACAAGATTCATGAATGGATTTTTCTCCAAATCTATTTAATTCTTGACTTTCTCACTACACAAGTTCTTCTTTCTTCCTTAACATTGTCACCTTCATCTTCTTCACGAGGAAACTATATCTTTCTCTGTGGGTGAATGGATGATAGATTCCCTCACAATGAATACCTTATGACCACTATATAAATACCATATTCAAGTCCTTAACCTCCATGATTGTCCTCATGTGATTTTCCTTGTGAGACCATTGCCACACTAACCACATGAGTTGGCCACATGCCATCTTTCCATTGGTTGTGGGAATTTGGGTGATTCCCCCCTTGATATCCACTCATAATACTACAACTATTTATTTAGTGAAATATCAAACTACCCATATATCCATGGTATTTTTGGTGTCCACCTCACCAAACCCCTCCCAAAATTCATGCGGTGAGATACCCTCATTGATCGCAATTGATAATGGATGATTGTTGATTTCTTTGTAGTTTCTTACTCGATTCTCATTCTCACGCTCTCTACCAACAATAAATAACTTCTCAATTGAAAATCTGGCCTTAAGGCTGGCTCAGAACTTCCCTTAAAGTTGCCTCAGATTGCTACCCAGAACTGAGTTATTCCACCCTCAGAAAGGTCCCTTAGATGTTTTTCATAACATCTCCAATTGATTTCCAAACACCTTCAGAACAGCCTCTCACATAAAGTAAACACAACAATACACATAAGTAAACACACCAAAGCACCAATGACTCAAACTAAAAGCACCAAATATGTACAATCCAAACTCAATCAACTCAGTCTTATTTATGAATGGATACCATTTCCATTCCCATTTGAGAAGCAACTAGGATGTGGATTCCTTTTCATAACACCATTAACAGGACCATTCACAATTCCATTTCCAACATTCATTTGATGCAAGCCCATTAACAAATAACAACACCAATTACATTGCTATTTTCAAACCCATTCCTGCTGAGCAATGTAGGAGTTTTGCTATTATCATCAACATGTGGACTTCGACCCAAATTGCTTGGTTTGCCAAGGTTATTAAAATATGAATCAAGCTGTGACATGATGCTGCTAATATAAGGCCTGCAAGGAACTCAATTATGGTCATACATTCTCCAAATAAAATAAAAAAACTACATTTCAGCTACTCAACAAAATGATGCAAGCTAAAACACAATTTGGAAAAAGCATATCCCGTTGAAATTTCAATGAAAACAAGTGCACACTTCCATTACATTTCCAAAAGGACAAATTAACAGTAGCAAACTAAACTACTCAAACTGCAACATATAGGAAAACTCTGCTTGATCCAGTACAAGATATGCACTAGGATGGCCTCTTTACAAGCAAAACTATGCAAGGTTCCATATGTTTTTGTACTGCCTAAATACATGTCCCTTGGAAGGTTCTTGTGGGATAAATTATTTAATCAGAATTCCCGTTGCCATGCTTGTGAGCAACCTCCAGATGCCCATGCTTACTGCTATACTCATCGAGAGGGAAGGCTCATAGTATCTCTTCAACAGATTCCTCAAACTCTTACTTTACCTGGTGAATAGGAAGGGAAAATATGGATGTGGCATCGATGCCTGAAATGTGAATGGAAAGATGGGCTTCCTCAACCAAACAGAAGAGTGTTGATGTCTGATGTAGCATCTGTTCTATCCTTTGGAAAACTTTTAGACCTTAGTTTCTCAAATAATGTTGCAAGTAGAGTAGCAAGTTGTGGCCACTCTTTACATAGAGTCTGTCTTCGTTTTTATGGGCTTGGCAGTTTGGTGGCATGCTTCCATTATTTTTCCATCAATATTCTAGGTGTTCATTTGCCACCTACTAAACTAGAATTCAATAACCCAAATCAACAAGACTGGCTTAGGAAGAAAGTAACAAAGGTTACACAAAATGGGGAGGAGTTCTTTTTGGAGTTTTTGGAATTGATTCATCGAGTTAGAGAGAAAATTTCAAGTGTTGGGCCTTATCCTTCTACAATTGTCTCAGATTTAACAAAAATCGCAGAAGTTGAAGGGATGTTACAAAAAGAGAGAGTTGAATTTGAGGAATCATTGCAAATGGCTATCACTAAAGACTGGCAACCTGGTCAACCAGCTGCTGATATTTTAGAGCTTAATCGCTTAAGGCGGAAACTTATATTTGAATCATATATATGGGATAAACGTCTTTGTTATTTGCATTCATCTCTTAAAATCAAAAGGTCTTTGGTCAGTTCAAAATTTAGTTTACCAGAAGATCTTAATGGTTCGTTGCAGGAGAACATCAATCCTGAGAAACAAGGGTTGATTCATGTGGCACATAATCATGATAGCAACATCAAAGGTGCCAAATTTTCAGAGGTACATAGTTATGGTTGTACAATGAATAACATCAATCTTGGTGATAAAGAGGTGCCAGTTGTTAGTCAAAGAGTAATTACTGGTGCACTTGTGCAGTCTCCTAGAATTCCTGGCATTCTACAGGATTCCAATTTGGTTGATCAATTAACAAAGGCAACCAAAGTGGTTGACATACCTGTGGACTTGATAGTGAATTCAGAGGCCATGAAACCAAATCAAATGTCAATGAATGGAGATGAACCTCTCAAATATTTGAGTCCGTCCAGGAAGGATAGGATACACCAGGCTGTTAGTGGCAAGTACTCTAATGATAACAATAATTCAGAAGATATATCAGTTGGTAGAGTTGGTACGAGGGACATGTTGGATACTTCGGAGAAATATTTGGGAGTTTGTAGGAGAGTGCTAGAGGGACAATCTTATAATGTGTCTAATATTTCTCATACATTGGATGCTGCATGGATTGGTTATTCTTCATTGGTAGGCCAGGCTCCTCATGTGACATCACTAGGGAAAGGAGTTGTTAATGCAATTCCAAGTGTTGACAATTCTAGGGTATGTTCTAAACTGCCTTTGAACACGATTTTTGATTCTATCAAGCCATGTCTGGGTCCATCTATGGTAAGGAATTCAATTAATGATTCTAGTTCTAACATACAAGATATTGATGCATTGGACTTACCAG
This sequence comes from Picea sitchensis, assembly GCA_010110895.2. Taxonomy (NCBI): domain Eukaryota; kingdom Viridiplantae; phylum Streptophyta; class Pinopsida; order Pinales; family Pinaceae; genus Picea; species Picea sitchensis. The sequence goes on from SNQJ01S0150698.1 coordinate 3,072, forward strand.
ATGCAAACATGCCTTTATCAGCAGTTAGAACAATTTATTATTCAAATTATCCTGATTTTGAAAAAAGCTTGATCTGGGAACCCTTTTCATACTTGGATATGATTTTCAGTAACACTTCTCGGGAATCTTTAGGAATTTTTGAGTTAGTTAGTGATTATAGGCCAGTATTTGTGTCCTCAGTTGTTAAGCTTCTTGATCAGGGTGGATCAAAGTTACTCTTACCAATTGGCATTGACAATGTTGTCATTGTTGTTTATGAGAATTACAACCTACAAGTCTGATAGCATATGCTCTCACCTCTAAGCGATTACGAACTCATACTCGATGATGGTGGAGGCGAAACACAAATAGAAAGATGAGGACACATAAAGAGTTTTGAAGACTCATGTGTTAAAAATATTTCCCATATTCACTTCAAAGAAGCATGAGATAAGTCCTTTGAAGTGGGTGCCAGTTCAACCGGGGGAAGAACTTCTTTATCAGAGGATGTTTCTACTTCTAGTTCCTTTGGTTCCGATGAGATTGTGGCTGCATATCTTGTATTACATGCAAAGATCAGGCATGCAGATATTTATTTTGGTGATGAAAATTTGCCTGGAAAAGGCAAATATTAGGTGGTTATTCTTTGTGTAAAAATAATTTTATATGATGCTAGAGGATTTCTTGTCCTTGCAGAATGGAAGTTAGTAGCTATGATTGATCAAGTTGGTAGAGAAGTAGAAGAATGGTAATCTTGTATTTCTATCCTTATTTTAAGTCATTTGATAATTAAAGATGACAAGGATGAGCTTATATGGTCAAAAATCATGTCAGAGGGATTTATACTCCAAAAGTGGGATATGATGCCTTGAGTGCTATTGATGGGGTATAGGAAAACATATTTGTTCATGGAAAATCATTTAGAATTTTAAGTATTCACTTAAAGCACACATATCTACGTGTCTCGCACTTGATAAAAAAATTCTTACTTGGAATAACTTGCAAAACAGAGGCAACAAGGGCCCAATTGGTGTACACTTTGCAAAGCTAATGAATAACATATTTCTCAACTTTTGATGTTATGTACATTCACTAGTCAGGTCTGGAAAGAAGTGTAATCCAATACAGGCATAAGTGGGCCATTTTGGGGTGGAAATACATTAGAAGAGAGTTGAATAAATGGTGCAACAACCAAGTTGTAAAAAATATAAGAGCACTTGCATTGATTAAATCTTGGAGAATATGGTTAAACCGAAATGCCAACATATTTGAAGGTAATGCCAATATGGTTCTATGCCATGAAAATATATCTTGTTGATACTCTGGTGTCATCTAAATTTTATTTCATTTATATAGTAACACCCTGCTTCATGAATGAACGATTAATATCTCAATTTTGTTTTCCTAGTTTTCAGGGTTTTTATTTTTCAAGTGTTTTTGAGGTTTTGGTTCCAGGTTTGACGCTTGCCATTTATTTTTCAATAATTTCTGATATTTTCCTTGAAACATTATTTGCAACATTGATGAAGATATAACACTATCCCTTGGTGATATGACTTTTGCAAATGATTACTGTTGTCTTTTTTAATACTTTTTCACAGTGCTTTTATGTGTGGAGATCTTGTTAAAAATTGGCATGAGAGAATGCGTTTTGCTTGTTTGGTTCATGAAATTTCTCCATTACATAAGTGTAACATCAAATTTTGTAAATAATTTCACAAAGCCACATAAATTGATCATGAAATACATTTCAGGCTAAATTCAACAATCAATAGTCTGAATAAGTCTCTGTTCCTCGATAATAAAAGTTAGCTTCTAGAAGTTTAAAGTTTGAAACCTGAAATTATCCATAATAAAACTAGTGCAGAGAATAAAAATTAAAAATTGGCCCTAGACAATGGAGGGTGGCTAGGTGTCCTTGTGACACATGCTATGTCTCTCATCTAGAGACATCCTTTGGTGCATCATAGACTTTTAGTTCCTCCATTGGCACTCATCTGTGATGTTTACTGAGGAAATAATAGTTTCAGGCCCGTCCAGGTGCATGTGCGGTGTTGGTCATGAACTATATTACTATTTATTCACTTCATTTGTAACAAAGATGAAATATGCAGTAGTACTATATATATATATATATATATATATATATATATATATATATATATATATATATATATATATATATATATATATATATATATATATATATATATATATTATGAGAGTTCATATTTAACTAGTTTGTGTAAGATTTAGGGCATGGATAAAACCCATCCCATTTTGTTCAATTCAATATATATATATAATATAATGCAAATACATGTTGGCATGATGTATGAAGCGAAAAACCATTTATACTTTGTTGGTCAAGCCTATAAGCTAAACAATCTTGAGCTTATCTTATTCATAGAGCACCTACATTAACTCTTACCAAAATAAAGATGTGCATTCACTTCTTTGTCAACAAAGTTTGACAAAGTTCAAGTCTAGAAGAGAGTCATAAAAAGCTTGGCATTCTAGAAACATGTAAAGTTAAAATATGACATTTAATACATGATTAAAACTTAAAATTAAGAACAAACTTATCGACTAATAGCAAAATCAAATAGTTTTACAGTTTTCTCTGGCCGGAAGCATGTTGGATGTACGTGTAGTAAATTATAGCAAAAATCAAATAGTTTTGCAATTTTTCTATGCTGAAGCATGTTGGATGTACATGTAGTAAATTGACAAAAAGAAACACATGTTTTGAACAAAGAAAAAATTGTGCATACTGACAGGAAATACTTAGATTCTCAAAAACAATCTAACTAGATTCCCATTGTTAACAAAACACCATACACTTTCAATGCGGAGGTGGAAACATGAACTTACATCCAACTTGCACTCATTTGGCGATAATACACTGTCCCAACCAAGGGGATGGGCATTTCACATTGTGATTTATTTGTAGAGGCCTTGTGTGGTTATTTGTGGGAACTACTGCCTTGTAGCATGATATGTATGTCAAATATGCAAGCAGTGTGTTTAATGAAATGATTGAGCAAGATTTGTTGTTGTCGAATGCAATGATTGTTGGATATACAAACAATGGACGTATTTATGAGGCCCTGCAACTCTTTCAGAAAATGTCCCCAAAGGGACGCTGTGTCATGGAATGCTATGATTGTAGGATATGCACAAAAAGTCCAATTTGATGAATCCATGGAGGTTTTCCACCAAATACCTCAATGAGACTTTGTCTCAAGGAATTCAACAATTGAAGCTTTAGATCTCTTCCAGAAAATGCCTGACCCTGATGTTATCTCAGGGAATTCAACAATTGCAGGAAATGCACAAAATAGGCATGCAAATGAGGCCTTGAAGCTTTTTGAAAAAAATGTGAATGGGCTGATGAAGTAATTCAATGTTGTGCTGCAATTCAGCATTTACACAAACTTAAGTAGCTGGAGACGGGCAAGGCTGATCCATGAAAGCATATAAATATAGAGAAGTGAATTCGTTACGATGCCATTGTGGGTTTGTACCCTTGTAGACCGTGTGTGTGGTGTGGGAACATAAGGATGAGCACTTAATGTGTTTGACAAATCATAAGTAAAGATGAGTTGCCTGTGATTTTATGATATTCAATGCACGGGCATGGAAAGAGGCTCTACAACTCTTTGAATAGAAGCAAAACCCTGGTGTGAAGCCGAACAATGTCATTTTTGTTGGTGTTTTGTACACATGTTGCCATGCAGGCCTTGTGGATGAGGGATTAAATGGATTTGGTGTCATGACAACATTTTTACATCACATCTGAGAAATAGCACTATTTCCGCAAGGTTGGTCCTCTTGGTCATGCTTGGTGGCTGGATGAGACCCAAAACTAAATTAACAAAATGACAATAAAACCCGATGCTATTATATGGGTATCTTTGCTCATTGCCTATAGAAATCATAACATAATGCTGGGAGAATGTATTGCAGACCATTTTTAGGTTCAAACAATAAAATTGTTTCCCATGATGTGCTTCTGTCAAATGTATATGCAGCAGTGGGTATGTGGGATGATGTAGAAAAGGGGCGTAAAAACTAGGGCAAAAACCAATTTCTGTAAATAGCGTTATACATAGAATTAGATGATAAAAAAGCGGATGATTCACATTACCTCCAAAGTGCCAGGATGAATATGCATGAATGAAGTGCTCAAATCGACATTCCTACATTACCTTGCCCCTTGCATTGTTGCTTGCACTCTACCCAACAACCAAAATCAGGATGACCAGATCTTTATTCTTCTTCAACACTCAGCTCCAGTGTGGTTCTTCAACTCCCAAATTACCAAATTCACTCCTTGTAATTAATTTGGTTAAGATGCTTTTTTAGGTTAAATTGACATTTGTAATTTTTCCCTATGCTCAGGTAGTGGAATAATGGGAAAAAGATTAATATTAATAAAATATGATATTCATATCCATTGTTTGCCAGAAGTGAGATATGCTTTGTATGCATATTGGTTAACCCTATTGCAATGGTTTGAACTTTGAAGTGATGGCTCACATTGCTATATATTCTTTGGCTCATCAACCATTACAATATTTGAATTTACAATTTATTGAGTCTATTCATTTAGGTTTTTGTGGTGAGAAATTTGTTCATAATTTCTCGGAAGAACCACAGTGTTATTAACAACTTGTCGTCGACGTTTCGGATCAACAACAGGATCCATCATCAGGAACAAAAAAGTCTGAGAAAGATAGTAAGAGAAGAGCCTTTATTAAGTCTAGTTATGATATTATAGAAACTAATACTAGTTGGCATAAATCCTTTTCTTGCTTACTGATGTTTCATACAAGTAATTTTGCCAGAAAATAAGCTCCTTGTTTAGGAGAATCTTCAGATTCGTGGCTGGGAGGGCCCAAACTGATGCATCTGATGCAAGCGAGCAGTGAATAGATTAATAATTTTATTTATGGTTGTAATTTTATATGCACGGAAACATCTCACTTGTCTTTAAATCTATGGTTAAGCCACGGTTGGATTCGGATGTTCCTCAATGCTTCGCTTGTGGCTAGGCATTAACTAAAAACTACTCTTGCTTCAGTCCATATTTGTTTATATGCGGATTTCAGAGAGAAACACAACTCTCACGAAGACCTCCATCGATTCAAAATTGGTTAACAATATTCTAGTTGAAATTGGCTACATGGAAACCAAACCAAAACCTGCCCTCCCACATACATAAAGATAACCTTCCATTTGACAAGCAGTAGCCTGGTTTGACGGTGTTGCACAACAAGGGGGCTCTCTTTGTGGGGCCGGAGGAAAAATCCTCATAAACTCTCAAACTTGTTTCTGTTGGACCCTAAATTGCGGACAAGGTGTTTGATTACTATCTGAGAAGACTTATGGGAGGCTGATGGGATTCTCTCATTCTGGCACAACGAATGCACATTGATGAGCTATTACTTCTTGGAGATTCATATTATGGTAGAAGCAATAAGCTGAAATTTCCATGTAAGCATTTGGAGTCTAGAAAGAAAGAACACAGAGGCTAAAAGACTCATAAAATACTCTCTCCTTATCTGAGGGAGGAATAACAACTTGGGGACCTCATAAAATGCATTGTCATGCCTCTAAACCAAATTACGTTTTCAGTCTGGGATGTAATGAAAGGACCAACAGCCAATCACTCTTTAAAATTCTCCATTTTATTTTTCACTTTTCTTTTTTGGTTGGGATCTGGATCATAGTAGAGAAATGTAATAGGAAGCTCATTAGAATGGACAAGATTTATCCATATCAAGACATAGTGTGAAAAGAATGGTAATCTATTCACATATTTTTGTCTTCTGTGAATCTGAATGTATATTTTATATCCTTTTTGGATATAAAGAGCATTTTTCGAGTGGAAAAAGAGTGATTTCCAACTTGCTTGTTTAACTTGATTGTAGTTTTGGGTTGTACGGCAGAAGAGTTATCCCTTGAACATGAAACTGGAAAATCAAGCAATGCCTTACTAAGGAGAGGATGGTCTCCTGGTTGGAGCAATGTATATAAAGCACTGGATGAATTTTTGGTAGGACCTCTACTGGATTATGCAAAGAATAGGTAGAAGGTTGATGGTCCCACCACTTCCCTTCTGTAAATAACATCCTATGTAATGATATTATTGAAATGGACTTGGCAAGATTTAGTAATAGAGAGTAAATTGCAATTGATGGAGTGTAGGGGTGACTTTGGTAATAATGCACTAGGCAAGTTATCTGAAACAAGTTTGGTGGTTGATTTGATGAAGTGATACAAGTGGAATTTTGATAAGACTACGTCATGTGTTTAATATGAAAACACATTTTGTTTGGTGTTTAGTGGGCTACACATCTTTATTAAATGCACCAATTGTTTAATCTAAATTGGGTTTGGCCAAGCATTTAATATGTACTTGCAACTGATGTAGTGCCCCGGTAAATCATAATGAGGGGAAAGAGTAGAGGGGGAGCATGACTTGTATCTCATAAGGCATAATAGGTTGAAAATTATAACATTCTTTTAAAGGAGAATGGTCTGTAGAATTGTGGACAACCTTTTATAGCTATGTTGTACAATGTGAAAATAATTATCCCACTATTTATGCTTACGATGGAACATGGTGATGGCATGAATAAGTGTGCAGTTGATCAATTTTGTTTTCTCGTCCATCTAGGTGTGAAAGGTTGTGGAAAATTGTAGTTTACAACCCAACAAAAAACAAAAGAGTTTTCTATAAATGGCAAAGGAGCTAGTAGTTTCGATTAGAGATGATGGTGAGGGGAACACAAAGATGTGCTCGGAGATGAGTGAAAAACATATATGCAACTCATTGAGCAATGATCTTTTTGGTGCAAGGATATATATTTCCATCATGGAAAAGTATCATACGATAACAAAGATGACATTATATTGGAAGATGATCATAGAGATACCATTGATAAAATCCATGAAATGGATTCCCATGTAGGAATGAGAAGCCGTTGAGATACCAAGCTTACAATTGGCGGGACCAAGATAAGGATCAAAAGTGTATTATTGTTTCCATTGATGTTCATAAAGAGAACCTTGTGATGTTGGGATGGGTAGAATTTTAAAGAGGGACAATTGAGCATATCACGCAATTTTATTGGTGTTTCCCTTATTGTACATAATCACCAAATTAAATTGTTCAATATAGGAAGTCAATTTGATGTATCATTGCTCTTGTAGCTTAGTTTGAGGGTTTGGAAAAATCAAAGGATGATGGTCTATATGTAAGAGAAACTCTTTTCCCAACAAATAGTGCCTCAAATGTTTCAGAGCTTGAACAAGGACATATAAATCATTGTCATAAAGCATTGTACCAAAGATTTGCATCAAACAATATTTTGGAATGATACACAACTAGGTGTTTGACCTACTTGAGGAATGCACCAATAATGTACTAGGAGGTCTCGAAAGGCAGATGAAGGTATGTAGGTGTATAAATAGGGGTGAAAAAAAGACTTGCTTTAGGTGGGAAAAGGTCTCATTGACAATAAGAATCCAAGCAACATATCAGAAAATTCAAAATGAGTAGGTTTTTCTCCATATATTTTGAGTAGATGGTTTGGTGTCCTCTAGATGTCAGCAAAATTCATGATGTGAGGACATATTAGAAAATCAAGTCCAAATTACAAAGAATCAATAGACCATAGGTTAATACACTTAGATCAAGTTCCTATATTAGATAGTAGCAAAGTTATGGGGTAGATCCAACTCAATAAATCTCTAGATCATGCTCCTATCCACCATTGAGCTCTATATCAATTGAAAATATATCAACGATTCCAAATTTTATGAATATCTATCAAGTTGCATATTCAGGTACACAATGGACTAAAGGAACCATGTGTCACAATCTAGTTAAAATTAGTGATTTCTAGCAGCCATGTGATCTACTATATCGTAGGCATTTGATTATGATTTGTAACAAACTAAATGATCTTTGGGATCTGATATTTACCTGTAGAAAACTCTATATGTTTATAAATAGGTATTACGTACAAAAAGGTTACAATGAAAAAATTGATGAATAGAAGAACATTTGTTTGCTATTAATACTTGATTTCATACCTTAACAAAATATGATTTGATCTAATTTTATTGTGGTATTTATATCTCAAGTAGTGGAGTAGTTTCAACAACACATTTTGGAAGAGGTAGGGCCCCATGTTCTAGTTTAAAATTGTTCATTTCTATTTCCATTGTTCATAAAAGAGAAACTTGATGTTGAGGATGGTGAGTACACAAAGAGGAGGACAATTGAGTATATACACCCAATTTTATTGGTGTTGCCCATATTGTACTTAATCACCAAGTCATTGTTCAATATAGGAAGTCCATTTGATGTATCATTGCTCTTGTAGCTTAGTTTGAGGGTTTGGAAAAAATCAAAGGATGATGGTCTATATGTAAGGTAAACTCTTTTCCCAACAAATAGTGCCTCGAATGTTTGAGATCTTGAACAAGGACATATAAATCATTGTCATAAAGCATTGTACCAAAGATTTGCATCAAACAATATTTTGGAATGATACATAACTAAGTGTTTGACCTACTTGAGGAATGTACCAATAACATACTAGGAGGTCTCGAAAGGAAGATGAAGGTATGTAGGTGTAAAAACAGGGGTGAAAAAAAGACTTGCTTTAGGTGGGAAAGGTCTCATTGACAGTAAGCATCCAAGCAACATGTCAGAAAATTCAAAATGAGTAGGTTTTTTTTTCTCCATATTATGAGTAGATGGTTTGGTGTCCTCTAGATGTCAACACAATTCATGATGTAAGGACATATTAGAAAATCAAGTCCAAATTACAAAGAATCAATAGACCACAGGTTAATGCACTTAGATCAAGTTCCTATATTAGATAGTAGAAAAGTTATGGGGTAGATCCAACTCAATAAGTTTCTAGATCATGCTCCTATCCACCAATTAGCTCTATATCAATTGAAAATCCATCAACGATTTCAAATTTTATGAATATCTATCAAGCTACATATTCAGGTACACAATGGACTAAAGGAACCATGTGTCACAATCTAGTTAAAATTAGTGATTTCTAGAAGCCAGGTGATCTAGTATATCGTAGGCATTTGATTATGATTTGTAACAAACTAAATGATCTTTGGGATCTGATATTTACCTGTAGAAAACTCTATATGTTTATAAATATATAATTTATTCTGTACAAAAAGGTTACCATGAAACAATTGATGAATAGAAGAACATTTGATTGCTATTAATACTTGATTTCATACCTTAACAAAATATGATTTGATCTAATTTTATTGTGGTATTTATATCTCAAGTAGTGGAGTAGTTTCAACAACACATTTTGGAAGGGAAGGGCCCAGCATGTTCCTAGTTCCAGCATTGTTCATTTCTATTTCATTGTTCATTCCTATTTCCATTGTTCATAAAGGGAACCTTGATGTTGGGGATGGGTGGAAATTACCACAAGAGGACAATTGAGCATATAAATTTTAGTTATTTACCATACTAATCACCAAATTAAATTGTTCAATATAGGAAGTCCATTTGATTTATCATTACTCTTGTAGCTTAGTTTGGGGTTTGGAAAATCAAGGGATGATGGTCTATATGTAAAAGGTGACTCTTTTCCCAACAAATAGTGCCTCAAATGTTTGAGATCTTGAACAAGGACATATAAATCATTGTCACAAAGCATTGTACCAAAGATTTGCATCAAACAATATTTTGGAATGATACACAACTAAGTGTTTGACCTACTTGAGGAATGCACCAATAACATGCTAGGAAGTCTCGAAAGGAAGATGAAGGTATGTAGGTGTAGAAATAGGGGTGAAAAAAAGACTTACTTCAGGTGGGAAAAGGTCTCATTGATAGTAAGCATCCAAGCAACATATCAGAAAATTCAAAATGAGAAGGTTTTTTTTTTCTCCATATTTTTAGTAGATGGTTTGGTGTCCTCTAGATGTCAACACAATTCATGATGTAAGGACATATTAGAAAATCAAGTCCAAATTACAAAGAATCAATAGACCATGGGTTAATACACTTAGATCAAGTTCCTATATTAGATAGTAGCAAATTTATGGGGTAGATCCAACTCAATAAGTTTCTAGATCATGCTCCTATCCACCAATGAGCTCTATATCAATTGAAAATCTATCAACGATTCCAAATTTTATGAATATCTATCAAGCTGCATATTCTGGTACACAATGGACTAAAAGAACCATGTGTAAAAATCTAGTTAAAATTAGTGATTTCTAGAAGCCATGTGATCTACTATATCGTAGGCATTTGATTATGAATTGTAACAAACTAAATGATCTTTGGGATTCGATATTTCCCTCTAGCAAACTATGTATGTTTATAAATATATAATTTATTCTGTACAAAAAGGTTACCATGAAACAATTGATGAATAGAAGAACATTTGATTTCTATTAATACTTGATTTCATACCTTAACAAAATATGATTTGATCTGATTTTATTGTGGTATTTATATCTCAAGTAGTGGAGTAGTTTCAACAACACATATTGGAAGAGGCAGGGCCCCATGTTATAGTTTAACATTGTTCATTTCTATTTCCATTGTTCATAAAAGATAACCTTGATGTTGAGGATGGTGAGTACAGATGGATGAAAATCTAGCAATCCTTGCACCATATTCTCAAGAGATGAATAACTCCACAATGCAAATGACAAAAAGCGTGTGCCAGAATGTACACAACTTGCCATTATCATGCATCAAAGCTCCATAATTTTTAGATTATGTAAGAAGCTTATAAAGACCTCTTTTGGGTAGTTCATTGGCCAAAATGCAAGAGAGTTGAAATCTCTTATCACACACTATTGTTCATCAAATTGAATCTTACATTTCCAATATTTAATGATTGATATAGAGAAGAGATTCTTAGTCAATGAGGAAACAAAAAACATTATGAAAAACAAAACATCACCTAAAAGGCATCTTATGCGGTTTTAATAGGTGCTAATCTCTGGATATGTAATATTACCACCCATGGTCACTTGTATGCCCATTTCCTTTTCATGGAACTTTCTAAAAATCTTTTGATTATATGTCATATATCATGAAACTCCACTATCAACCAACACTTGAAATGGTATTTAATGTAATTGCCAACCTATCAAATTGGATGAACTATCAACACTCCTTGCAACTTGTTTATGTGGTTTCTTACCATCTTACCTTTTCCATATATTCTCTAGATACTGGTGAACTTCTATTGAATGGGTAGAGTTGAATGGGACATCAAAGGGGACATCATGGGGAGACGATTATGTGAGGTTGCAGAATTTGACCAAAGTAGGTTAGTTACAATATGGACTTTTATGTAACACTTTTTAGAACCGAGAGACAACCTTATTGTTTACCCCCCCTACATACTTCAGTAATGGATGCATGCTCTTTGGTTCCACCTTGGGCAATTTGGGTTTGGCTATTCTCATGTCAGGTTGTTGATGGGATTTGTGTGGATGGATGATAAAGAGACAGAGCTTGAGATGGTTAGAACCTATTATGGGTCCAAGAAACTCTTTGGGTCCTCTCAGCCACGAGTCTAAAGATTCTCCCAAACAAAGAGATTATTTTCTGGCAAAATCACTTGTATGAAACATCAGTAAGAAAGAAAAGGATTTCTGCCAGCTAGTATTAGTTTCTATAATATATAAACTAGACTTAAGAAATTGCAAATTCAAATGTGCATTATTTTGATGAATAAAGAATATATAGCAATGTAGGCCATCAATTCAAATTCAAAACCATTGCATGGGAGGTTAATAATATGCATAGGAAGCATATCTCACATCAAGCAAACAATGGACATGAATATTGTTAATATTTTATTAATATTATTAATATTTTCCTATTATCTTCACTACCCCCAGATAATAGGGAAAAAATAATCAACAACAATTTAACCTAAATTAAAAAACATCTTAACCAAATTAATTATAAGGAGCGAAGTTGGCAATTCGAGAGTTGAAGAACCACAATGGAGCTGAGTGTTGAAGCACAATAGAGATCTGGTCATCGATTTTTGGTTACATTTACTGGGTAGAAGTCACAGAAACAAGCAAGGGGCAAGGCAAGTAGAACCTTGTCGAGCATCCTCATTTTGCAGGCATCTATCTGGGCATCATCTCGCAGATTGCGTGATGTCTGTTTTTTATCACATCTAGTTTGCCAGTAGATTGTTTCACGGTAATTGGTTTTTCCATAGTTTTTTCGCCCTTTCTGCATCATCCCACCTACCCACTGCTCCATATACATTTGAGAAGCACATCATGGGCAACAGGTACATGTTTAGGACACAAAAATGGTCTACAATATATTCACCTAGCATTATGTTGGCGGGTTTTACCGATAATGAGCAAAGTGCAGAAGGATGGCATTAGGTTTGTTGGCATTTTTAATTTAGTTTTGGGCCTCATCTAGCCACCAAGGATGACCAAGAGGTACAAACCTTGAAGAAATAGTGTTATTTCTCAAATGTGATGTGAAAATGTTGTCATGACACCAAATCCATTTAATCCCTCATCCACAAGGCCTGCATTGTTTGACATAACAAAATGACATTGTTAGGCTTCACAGAGGGGTTTGCTTACATTCAAAGAGTTTAGAGCCTCGTTCCCATGTCGTGCATTGAATTCCCTAAAATCATTCACGTTAAAATTATTTGCCATCTTGTTTGATTTTTCTGAAAACACATGCGTTCATCAGCTGTTCATTTGACCTGCGTGTCTACCAAAGGGTGCAACCACAGGAGGCATCGAGCAGAAATTCACTTCTATTTATGTAGCTCATGGATGGCGCATACATTCTGGGGAGGCTGCTAAGTTTTGAAATGCGGATCGGGGTATGAAAGTAGGATGAATTTGGTTTTCATTAATAGCCCAATTGCATTTGTTCAAAAAGCTTCAGGGCTTTAATTTTACATGCCTATTGTTTTCGCAATTTGTTGATTACAGATAACGTGAGGATTCGGGCATTTCACGGAAGAGAGATCTAAAAGCTTCAATTGTTGAATTCGAATAAAGTCTCGACAGAAAAATTGTTGGTGGAAAAACTCCGGGGACTCATCTGGTGGACATATCAATCGTAGGACCGGGCGATGCCCCAGGACATTTTACGCTGGCAGAAGAGTTAAGGATAAATACGTCCATTGTTTGTATATCCAACAATCATTGCATTCGACAACACCGCATCTTGCTCAATCATTTCATTAAACACTTTGCTTGCATATTTGACATACATGTCTACAAGGGTAGTTCCCACAAATAAATCACACAAGAATGTCGATCTCCTTGTTGTATTGTAGGGCTGCCAAATGAGCGCAAGCTGATGTAAGTTCATATTTCCACCTGGGAATTGAAAGTGTATGGTGTTTTGTTATCAATGGGAATCTAGTTAGATTATTTTTGAGAATCTAAGTATTTCCTGTCAGTATGCACAATTTTTTCTCTATTCAAAACTTGTAATGTTTCTTATTATTGTTAATTTACTACATTACATCTATTACTTGACATAGAAAATTACAAAGCCGATTTTACTATGTTTACTACGATACATCCAACATCTATACACATCACTTAGAAAATTGAAAAGCGTAGGTTTTTCTTAGGCGATAAGTTTGTTCTTAATTTTAAGTTTCAATTGGCGGAATAATTATATTTTTGGCGTGTTTCTAGAATGCCAAGCTTTTTATGAATTTCTTCTCGACTTGAAATTTGTTGACAAAGAAGTGAATGTACATCTTTATTTTGGTAAGAGTTTATGTAGGTGCTCTATGATTAAGATAAGCTCAATATTGTGTAGCTTATAGGGCAGACGCAACAAAATTATAACATTGTGCAGCTCATACATCCTTCTACAACATGTTTTGCATGATATATATATATATATATTGAATTGAACAAAATGGGATGGGTTTGATCCATCCCCTGAATCTTACACAAACTAGTTAAATATGAACTCTCCTTGTGTATGCCATATATATATATATATATATATATATATACATATATATACTAATTTCTTATTTATCTTTGTTACAGTGAGTGATGCTGTTTCACGACCCAAAACCAAAATACAGAATGGGATGGGTCATGAACTTATTTCTGTTGAAATTACTAATACAAATAAGAGTGAATCAGTTATGAGTGAGCTTGGCATTTTTGGTTGTTGGGCTGGCCATTAACACTTCAAGTGATTAATGCCACAACTTATATGGATAGTAAAATTATGACATGGTCATGGTATGGGAGATGGAATTTTCGAGAGCCATGGGAAAGCCTCTTCTTGAAATGATAGGCGGTCTTTTAAAGTTCTGTATATATAAAGAGTGTGAGCACCGGCTCAATGTGAGGCTACTACCTCTGTTTACAGATGCAACTGTTTGAGAGCACCAATATGGTTTCTCTAGCACCCACTGAAGGCATAGCTCCCTTAATGTTCGGCCTGGCTTGGATGCGACATAACTTCCGTTGGGAGCCAACACAGCTATATGAGAGGAGCAGCATTTCCGCCCTTACCACCGCCACCACAGGTTTCTCACAGGTGAGGCTTCCTGGCTGCATGTTCAAGATCTCACTTGAACCCTCTCCCAGAAATAATCCTCTAGAGCCTTCCCAACCTCCTAGGAGGAACATAAATGAACAAATAAACATTCAACTACATAGATACATCAATTCTTACCAATGTTTCTCTGTATGTACATGCGGTCATCTTCTAAGCTGCGCAATTCATTTCTTCTCACAATACGTTAGTAGTCGCTCTGTATCAACTTCTTAACGTAATTATCTTCATAGTTTTCTTCATCTTCAATTACTCTTCCCTGAGTTTCAACTCACACTGTGCATATTCTCCATATCACTATGCGCTGTCTGATTTTCCCTTTATTACAGTTTTATTCATTTCTCATGCAAAAAAACCAACCTCACGCTGTCTTTCTCATTTTCTTTTATAAACACACACACGACGGTTCCACTTCGCATCTCCTTAGGCAAAGGGAGACAATGTCAACTTGAAAGCCAGCTAATGTCGGTAATCATGAGTGCGTTGGCTGCCAGTTGGCCGAGAGGTTAAGCATGAGAGAGCGATTAACCGATCGACTATGATATGATGGTTCCGGATCATTCCGCGATTTCTTATATCGCTATTTCGATATTTCTGATGTTCAATGTTCTTGTCCTTTCCAAATCTCGATCCCCAAGAGCGCTCCATTAAAGAGAATTCGAATCCAGCGGTCCATATCGCTATCTTCCATCGGCGGTTCAAATTGATTGAGTTCACACATCAGCGGTCCCCCGACCTCTTATTAGTTAGGTGTTTCAGTCACTTCAAAGTCAGATCCGAAACTCAGTAATGGAGTCATTATCAATGATCCGGATCACATCTTGTCCGTGATTTCAATTATCGGTGATTTCGCATATTGCGATATCAAGATTCTTGATGTTGTTTTAGCGTCGCGCCGATCCTCAGAGCCGAAATGGGCTTGGATGGCAGTCCGGTCATTCTTGATTTGATGGTTGCGATTAAGTCACGATTTCGAATATTGTGATTTCAGAATTCTTGTTGCCTTGTTCCTTGTCCTCTTGATGTTGTGATTCACAAAAATCCGATAGGTGGAATCAGCGGTCAATTCAATCTTGATTCAGTGGTTTGAATTAAGTAGGATTTGGGATATCGATTCGAAGTTCTTAGAACGTGTTCTTTGTCTCTCCATGTCACGAAACTCGATGGAGTTGAATCAGATCCCGGATGAAGGCTTGATTCAGCGGCTCGTTGGTGTAATTTAAAACATATCGATGAAATCGGGTTCGTGGATGATGTAGCGGCATCAGCTCTCAGTCCACGAGAATTTGACGTGAATTTGGAATCAGCAGGTCCGATTCAGCGTTGAGATTAAATCGCGATTTGAGGTTAGGAACTGGTTCGCTGACTCTCGATCAGTGACGGCGAATATCCCGATGTCCTACAGAGTATATGGGCCGGTCCTCGCTACTGAATTTTGTCGCGGCTCACTTCTCCTTGTACTTTAAGAGCATGCGGGTTCTCCTTGATCCAGCGATGGTCGAGTCTGGCGCTTGGATCTAACGTCGAGATCTGTCATCCTCTTCGGTCATCTTCATTGTCTTCATTTAGATCTGAAGACCCTCGTTCTATCTCCCGGGAATTTTTAAGGATCAGCGAGCGAAATGATTCTCAAACCTACGGGCCTATCTCTTGACCTTCTCTGTGAATCAGCGTCATGAGTGGAAGAGATCCAGCGAACACCAGTTGTTTCTCTTCCCGATTATCAACGCCGCTGCTGAGTCCATGCATTGTTGTACTCAAAGCCATCATCCCATACCTTCAATAGCCAAGTATCGCGCTTCCTGTAAACAATGCCAGCGTCCTCTGTACCTTCTTATTACTCATTTTGGAACATGCGTGAAATATTTTCCAACAATTTCCTTATGGGAACATCACAGATTTATATATGGGAGGGACCAACGTCTAAGGATGTTCAAAGGATGTCCCTAGATGAGAGACATAGCATGTGTCCCAAGGACACCCAAAGTCTAAGGATGTTCAAAGGATGTCCCTAGATGAGAGACATAGCATGTGTCCCAAGGACACCCAGCCATCCTCCATTGTCTAGGGCCAGTTTTTAATTTTTATTCTCTGCACTAGTTTTATTGTGGATAATTTCAGGTTTCAAATTTTAAACTTGTAGAAGCTAACTTTTATTAACAAGAAACAAAGACTTATTCAGACTATTGATTGTTGAATTTAGCCTGAAATGTATTTCCTGATCAATTTATGTGCTTTGTGAAATTCTTTACAAAATTTGATGTTACACTTATGTAATGGAGAAATTTCATGAACCAAACAAGCAAAAAGCATTCTCTCATGCCAATTTTTAACAAGATCTCCACACATAAAAGTACTGTGAAAAAGTTTTAAAAAAGACAACAGTAATCATTCACAAAAGTCATATCACCAAGGGATAGTGTTATATTCTTCATCAATGTTGCAAATAATGTTTCAGGGAAAATATCAAAAATTATTGAAAAATAATGGCAAGCACAAACTTGAACTTGAAAAACTCAACAAATATCGGAAAAATCAGCAACCTGAAAAACTAGGAAAAAACAGAAATATGGGGAGATACATTGGTTCATTCGTGAAGAAGGGTGTTACTATATAACTGAAATAAAATATAGATGACACTAGAGTCTCAACAAGATATATTTTCATGGCATAGAACCATATTTGCATTACCTTCAAATATGTTGGCATTTCGGTTTAACCATATTCTCCAAGCTTTAATCAATGGAAGTGCTCTTATATTTTTTACAACTGGGTTGTTGCACCATTTCTTCAACTCTTCTTCTAATGTATTTCCACCCCAAACTGGCCCCCTTATGCCTATATTGGATTACACTTCTTTCCAGACCTGACTAGTGAATGTACAGAACATCAAAAGTTGAGAAATATGTTATTCATTAGCCTTGGAAAGTGTACACCAATTGGGCCCTTGTTTGCCTCTGTTTTGCAAGTTATTCCAAGTAAGAATTTTTTTATCAAGTGCGAGACACGTAGATATGTGTGCTTTAAGTGAACAATTAAACTTCTAAATGATTTTCCACGAACAAACAGGTTTTCCTATACCCCATGAATAGCAATCAAAGCATGATATCCCACTTTTGGAGTATAAATCCCTTTGACATGATTTTTTGACCATATAAGCTCATCCTCGTCATCTTTGATTATCAAATGACTTAAAATAAGGATAGAAATACAAGCTTACCATTCTTCTACTTATCTACCAACTAGATCAATCATAGCTACTAACTTCCATTCTTGTGTCATGACAAGAATCCTCTAGTATCATATAAAATTGTTTTGTACAGTAACAAACTACTGAATATTTCCCTTTTCTAGGCAAATTTTCATCACCAAAATAAATCTCTGCATGCCTAATATTTGCATGTAATACAGGATCTGCAGCCACAATCTCATTGGAACCAGAGGAACTAGAAGTAGAAACATCCTCAGACAAAGCAGTTCTTCCTCCAGAAGGAACTGCAACCACTTCAAAAGAGCTATCTGCATTCTGAAGTGAATAAGGGGCAATATTTTTAACAAATGAGTCTTCAAAATCTCTTTCTGTGTCCTCATATTTCTCTTTGTGTTTCACCTCCAATTGATCATCAGATATCTGAGCCTGGTACTGTTTAGAGGTGAGATCATATGCTATTAGACTTGTAGGCTCATCCTCATAAACAACAATGATGACATTGTCAATGCCAGTTGGTAAGAGTAACTTTGCTCCACCCTGATCAAGCAGCTTAACAACTGAGGACACAAATACTGCCCTGTAATCACTAACTAACTCAAAAATTCCTAAAGATTCCCTAGAAGTGTTACTGAAAATCATATCCAAGTATGAAAAGGGTTCCCAGATCAAGCTTTTTTCAAAATCATGATAATTTGAATAATAAACTGTTCTAACTGTTGATAAAGGCATGTTTGCATCTGGTAAGTCTAACACATCAATATCTTGTATGTTAGAACTAGAATCATTAATTGAATTACTTACCATAGATGGACCCAGACTTGGCTTGATAGAATCAGAAACTGTGTTCAAAGGCAGTTCAGAACATACCCCAGAATTGTCAACACTTGGAACTGCATTAACAACTCCTTGCCCTAGTGATGTCACATGAGCATCTTGGCCTACCAATGAAGAATAACCAGTCCATGCAGCATCCAATGTATGAGAAATATTAGACACAGTATAAGATTGTCCCTCTAGCACTCTCCTACAAACTCCCAAATATTTCTCCGAAGTATCCAACATGTCCCCCGTACCAACTCTACCAACTGATATATCTTCTGAATTATTGTTATCAGTAGAGTACTTGCCACTAACAGCCTGGTGTATCCTATCCTTCCTGGACGGACTCAAATATTTGAGAGGCTCATCTCCATTCATTGGCATCTGATCTGGTTTCATGGCCTCTGAATTCACTATCAAGTCCACAGGTCTGTCAGCCACTTTGGCTGCCTTTGTTAATTGATCAACCAAAATCGAATCCTGTAGAATGCCAGGAACGCTAGGAGACTGCTCAAGTGCACTAGTAATTACTCTTTGACTAACAACTGGCACCTCTTTATCACCAAGATTGATGTTATTCATTGTACAACCATAACTATGTACCTCTGAAAACTTGGCACCTTTGATGTTGCTATCATGATTATGTGCCACATGAATCAACCCTTGTTTCTTAGGATTGATGTTCTCCTACAACGAACCATTAAGATCTTCTGGTAAACTAAATTCTGAACTGACCAAAGACCTTTTCATTTTAAGATATGAATGCAAATAACAAAGACATTTATCCCATATATATGATTCAAATATAAGTTTCTGCCTTAAGCGATTAAGCTCTAAAATATCAGCAGCTGGTTGACCAGGTTGCCAGTCTTTAGTGATAGCCATTTGCAATGATTCCTCAAATTCAACTCTCTCTTTTTGTAACATCCCTTCAACTTCTGTGATTTTTGTTGACTCTGGGACAATTGCAGAAGGATAAGGCCCAACACTTGAAATTTTCTCTCTAACTTGATGAATCAATTCCAAAAACTCCAAAAAGAACTCCTCCCCATTTTGTGTAACCTCTGTTGCTTTCTTCCTAAGCCAGTCTTGTTGATTTGGGCTATTGAATTCTAGTTTAGTAGGTTCCAAATGAACACCTAGAATATTGATGGAAAAATAATGGAAGCATGCCACCAAACTGCCAAGCCCATAAAAACGAAGACAATCTCTATGTAAAGAGTGGCCACAGCTTGCTACTCTACTTGCAACATTATTTGAGAAACTAAGGTCTAAAAGTTTTCCAAAGGACAGAACAGATGTTGCATCAGACATCAACACTCTTTTGTTTAGTTGAGGAAGCCCATCTTTCCATTCACATTTCAGGCATCGATGCCACATCCATATTTTCCCTTCCTATTCACCAGGTAAAGTAAGAGTTTGAGGAATCTGTTGAAGAGATACTATGAGCCTTCCCTCCTGATGAGTATAGCAGTAAGCATGGGCATCTGGAGGTT
>SNQJ01S0150699.1:10034-24136 GCA_010110895.2 Picea sitchensis
GCTAAGGGGGAGATGTGCATAGTGTTAGAGAGTGGCGCACTTAGTGAATGGGAGATGTGTGGAGTGAAGTGGGTAGTGGAGTAGGGTGATGAGGGAGTGTAGGGTGAGTGAAGTGAGGATGAGTGAGGTGGAGTGGAGTGGTGAGGGAGTGAAGTGGGAGTGTGAGTATGCATGAGTGCTTTGGGATGTGCACCATCCCTTTAGGATGCACCATCTCATCAAGTGGGGTTGAGTCCCCTCTTTGGGATCTCCTCCACGCCTTTCATCTCTAGTGAAGTCGCCTCCACCTTAGTTAAACTCGCCTGGTCCTCAGTCAACTGAGGACATAAGAAAAACATGTTTCCAACATGTTCCCCAGTTCTCCTAAAAAATGGGAGATGAATTAAATTACCCATTTTCCGTAATTTTCGAGTAAATTTCATTTTTTAGTGATAATAATCACTTTTTTGTCTCGAAAGAAGGAAAATAGGGGGTTACATGATACTCTGGACTGGAAAACCACCATAAATATGGCATCTAATAATGTTTGATGCCATATTTTTACAATTTATTGACTTAGAATTAAAAAATTCTATTTTTGCGGGAATTTAATTAATTCACTAAAACATTAAAAAACCTATCAAACCTAGCCGCAATTTCCAAATGACTCAATCAAGATGACCTAGTATGAGCTCATATACATTAAGACACTAGGCCTTGGTTTTCCATGCCAAGGGCTAACCACCAACACATACTCCAGCTTTGGACCCTAGTCTTCTGAGTGAAAAAACTTAGAAATTATTTAATCGTCCACAAAGGCAAGCAGAAAAAATAATTAACAAGTGAAAAAAAAACCTTCTAGAGTACATGCTCGTACCTAGGTATTAAGTGGCCAATAGTCGTTTACAATATCTCATACTCAGGTCATTTATTACAATGGTGGAAATGCGGAAAAAGGTGGTCTTTTGAAAGATCGGTTGAACTTTGAACTCTGTCATATGAACACTGACTGCTCATTCTTAGGCGGCTCTTCAGGAAATCCATCTTGTGCAAACTGGTGGATAACAGGGTCAAAACTTTGTACACATAGTCTCTTTGTGTCTTGATGTTTCTCTACACATCGAGAGATTTATATCAATGCAAAGATCACCTCAATCGGAGTTCTTATAAGAAAGTTATGCCTCATGCAAGTTGATCTACGTTGTTAACCACCACAGTACCAAGTGGATGCCATGCATCCCCCATTACTCACACATGTGGAGCTAGTCCCCTATGGACCTTCAAGAAGATTCTAGAAGGTCCAAAGCCCTAACCCTAATCAAGAGTTGAGGCATGCAAAAACCCTAACCTTAACCGTAGATGGCTATTAGCACATGTTAAATACTAGGCTGCTAGGAAAGGATAGGCCTAGGTTCCATTCTTGTTGTATTTATTCACTGTTGTATTTAGGCAAAGCAAGAGTGGGATATTGTGCACAGAACAAAGGAAGTAGATGACTCTGTAGCAGCCATACAAGCCACAATGTCCATGGCAACTCCATAGTGAGTTCAGCTTTCTTTGTATTTGCATTCATATCTAATAAGAAAAGAGCAAGGCATAGTCCTCACCTTCTAGTTGGGTTTTCCCATGGTACATCTCGTGTTCATTGTGTGGATGGTGTGGTATTTTGTTTTAGCTAGTTTTATTTCAATGTCAACTTATTTCAGTATTTTGAGTGCTAAGCTAGTAATATCAAATTCTTAACTTATGTAAAAACACTACATAACAAAGCATTTCCAGAAACTTGTAAAATCTGTTGTGATAAACTTTTCCAGTAGAATACCCACATCAGTTTACAGATCATCATCACAGAAGAAAAAAGGTTCGCCTTTCTTAGTAAAGAATAAATTCCTTCCTCTTACTGAATTATTATAGTAGACTAATTTCTTGATTATTTCTTCCATTTAATGGAAATTATATATAAAAAATGCATAAATATAAACATCGAATCATACTCATAGGCGATGCACATGCAGTGCATTTCCCGTGGGGGTCCTTTGAACAGAGGTAAGCTCGCGTTGATAGAGCTCTAGTTGACAGTATCGGGTCCCTTGGTGTTACGCAAGAGTCTGAATGCTTTCTTTTTCCCATTTTCACCTGCAGTAAGACCAATTGTTTAAGACAGTCCCAATCAAGATGCATATCCATAATGTACAGATTCTAGTTCATAGCAGATTTTTCTCAACATTTCTACAGTAAGCAGTATAAAAAAATATGAATCTATTTATCAACCAGGTAGAATATATGTTCAGAATTCAAAATTCTTATGATGTTAGTTACGAAAGTCGAGGAAGTTCCCATCACTGTAAGAAGCATTTAAACAAAATATAGATAGACTGTTCAAGTTGAAGATATATCAAAGCTTAATTGGAAATTTTTTAACTCCTCTCATCTTCCTCATCATATGTTCAGAACCCTCTCTCTAGAATGACTGCATTGAAGTTCTCAGATCTCTCACAGCTAGAGCAGCAGTAGGTGCTGGCCATCATTACCCAGTTTTTTGTCGGGTGAGAATTTAAGAAACAATCTTGTTTGCTTTGCTTCTTTCTACATAAGAACTAAATAAGAACAGAGAGAAATAAGCACTGTTCAGCTGTTGATAGCCCACAGAAAAACCGAAGTTGGATATTTCAGTTTTAACAGGTGCTGATGCAGTGTAGGATTGAACGAAATTTTGTCAAGGAGGAAACTTACTCTTCTCAAATCTCAATTTGATAACAGCTTTAAAACGAGATTTCTCCTAGAAAGAAGGGTTGTTAGAAAAAATGGAAGCTATAGATCCAGGAAAACTAAAGGAAACAAGACTTCTCCTAGAAAGAAGGGTTGTTAAAAAAAATGAAAGCTATGGACCCACGAAAACTAAAGAAAAAGCTTACACCAGAACAAACATTAGAAGTTATGAACCAAGTTGTACAGAAGCTAGGCTATTCAAAAGATATAACAGGATACATATAACTTTTCATTTTCTAAAAATGATACAACCAACACACAGCGCTATATACCAATATAATGAACTAAGAAAACACATATTTAGAAGAGCAGCAAAAAGCTCTTCAAGACAGATATCAATGGCTTGAAAAACGAGACAAAGACAACAGATACTGAGATAGATAGACAGTATTATATTAAACGGTCTGCAAGACCAAAGTGACCTATGGGACCAAGAAGCTTACATATGAAGTAAAGTCCTGAAAGATGTTACATGCAGCTTAAATAGCTAAAGTTCTACAAAAACCAATTACAACAGTAAAAGAGTGGGATGGAGCAAGAGCATGATTCAGGATCATGGTGTAAGAAGATTTTGGAATCATCTGAAGGCTGCCTCCTTTGCCTCTCCTTGCTCGGTGCCTCATTCTTCTGCCACTGATCTTTGGATCTTATCTCTTTATCACGTCGACCTAGTTGCTGTAGCCCCCACTGTCTCCCCTTGGAAATCTGCATCCCAACTGTTGATCTGGAATTTTGACCTCTTCCTAAGAAGCATATATAATATATATGTATAATATAAAAATATGCACACACAGAAGATATAACAAAGACGTAACAAAGTTGAAAAGAGAGAGAGATATTTTATTAAATCATCTACAAGGTCAACTAACCTAAGAGATGGAATAGCATACAAGCCATGCCAGTCCTCCTTTAAAAGTAAGCAAACATTATAAAGATAATGAAACAAAGAGAAGGGAAAGAGACAATAATCCATGTGTGGATATCAGTAGGTGTATCATGACTCATCTAGGCCTGGCCTCCAGAGCTGTGTCACTTGATATGGTTATGCCAGCTTTCTTTAGTTTGCCTCTAATGCGTATCATCTTTTCCGCCCTCTTTGCTGAGTCCTGAATCTGAAATATTAACTTACAGCAAGTGACACATGTCAAGCTCCAAGGTGAGTACGTTCAACAATCAAGGGTCCAACACTGAGCACTCCTTAATAAAGGTCCAACACTCACTCCTAAACCATGTGTAGCTCCAATTCCACCCCACCTACATGATCACTCCTCAACTCGAGCATCCTCAAATCAAGTACAAGCCTCCGTGAAAGCAACCAAGTGTCCCCATGCCATCTAGGTGCCCTCCTCCAAGATTCCCAACACTCCTCCTCCAAGATAAGTCATCCTCCCAAGCAACCAACCAACCTCCCCATGTGCATATTGTTATCCCCATTTTGTGGATAACTAAGGAGATGATGTCTCGAGGCCCTCGGGTTGCAGATATGGAGTGTCGAGAGACTACATGACTAGCAGTACCCTTTGCACAGATGGAAAACCCACTCACCACCACAGATGGTCACAGGTTTACTGATGGCATCCACCACACCAGTTGGATTCCGGAAGGCAATGGGCCTTGCTCCATGAAGTACAAGCCAGTATTATGGTGAGCATCATTTCAATACCTAAGCCATTTGATTATTGTGTATCTCAGATTGCTCTAGATTTCATGATATGTGCTTGGACATTATGCCTTTTGCCCTGCTTCACCTTGGTGGTTGACATTGTGCCCTAGTAAGTGGTCTTCTTTGGGAATGGGTTTGCTACTAGGAAATCCTTTAATGATCCATCATACCGTTCCCGACCATACTTACCATTTAATCATTATTCCCCTCCATTTCCTTATCTCTTGGGATTTTAGGGTGTATTGACCCAAGAAGGGGTTGTCCCTCAATTTATGGGAAGAAGGGGATAAAGGCCCAGAGGGGTTGGTGTTGGGTAAAAGATAAAAGCCATATATAAACCTTCCAGATGCTTCGCCCAGGGATCACCCAAGAAAGAAATAAAACGCTTATCTTTAGAATAAAAGGGGACCCATAATATAATAAAGAAATGCTTGAAAGGTAGATTGAAGGATAGGAGGTCTCATCATGAGCCAACCTATCACGTCCACGGATATCTAGTGATATGACATTGCAATCATCTGGTCACCAAACCATGGCAGTGACTCTCAGTTACATGGTTGATAGAAAGGGGGTCTCATCACGAACCATCCTTCTAATCTCCATTAGGTGTTTGTGGGTGACATTGCCACCACCTGGTCACCACGCCAGGACCAGTGACCTTCAATCTCTCCTTATGCTATTATGAAAGAAAATATAAAGAAACAAAGACAAAAGGAAAATAATGGACTTGGAGAAAGTGCATTGCGGACGAAGGTACCACACACCCTCTACAAAGCCACCCATGAATGAGACACTATGACCCCTAGTATGTCATGAGACTTATGCCCATTGAGTATTGACCCCATCCACCTCACACTCTTTACATGGCTTAGAGAGGGAGAGGGATCTCTTGGAGGCTCTCCTTCACCTAGGGAAAGATCTATCCAATAGGACACCTCGTCAACCCTCCCATACTTAAGCTTGACAAGTCGCATAATGTCTTTGAGTTATTAATTGTTTGATATAGTAATATTTGATGCACATGCTTAGATGGCTTATTTATTGATTGGATCCACTTATCATGATGTTATGACTTGAGATCCTTGGAGGGCGTGTTGATTTGTCTTTGCACGACCTAGCTAGTGGACAGTTTTGGGGGAACAAGCCTAGCTTGGGCTTCCATTGGGCTACAAGCCCACAGGTTGGATGTCAGGGGCCCGCATGCCAGAGGAGAGAGAGATAACTTGGACGGCCTTGATGATGACTTGGACGACCCAGCCCACCCATTGCTTTCCAAACGATTTTCCCAGGAGGGGAAAAATGTCCCACTTTTGAGCATGACGTCATGATATTGGGGGCTAGGGCTTGGTGGTGAGGTGCCACTTATTTGCACTTGAACGTTTTGAGGAGAAGAGGGTCTTCACCATGATGAGATCACCTAGATGCTTGACACATGGCCTTGGGAGGCCCTTCCATGCTTCTCCAACACCAACGACCTCCTCAAAGTGACAAAACATCCCCTAAAAGGATGATGTCATCCTAGATTAGGGTTTAATTTGTGCAAAGATGAAATTTTAAGTGAATTGCTTAATATTATTGTGTTAAGGGGGCAAGATTAGGGTTGTTGACCCCTAATCTTGTGTTTTACTCCTTATTCTGTGGACAAGCTATGTTAGCTAATTTTTGTATAAATATAGATCATAAGATCTCATTTTAAACATAACTCTCCCTTGTGGAGAAGGACTTGGTCTGAAATTTTCGGCCCTCTTGGCCTTTTTCATCTCTTGTGAAAATGTTATGGTTTATCTTTGTTATTGGTGTTGGAGAAGTGATGCACTAGGCTTGGAGACTCTTTCTTATGCATGTGGATGGACTTAAATTGGAAGATTAGGGTTTGATCTAACTTTGTTGTGGAATTGGTAAGGGAAAATCTGCATTTATTGTCTTTTGTCTTGCTTTTTTTCCATAATTATTGTTGGTTAGAACCCTTGGAGGAGTATAAGTGTAATGTTACTGTTTTCAGATTTCTGTGGTGAGGAGTTTCGAAGTTATTTGCCGGATAATCCACAGTTGGTGTCATATTGTCATCGACGTTTCGAATCCGAATCGGGATTCATCATCAGGAACACTAACTATATAAGTGTAATGTTCCCAAGCCAATTTGTTTTGCTCGGAACACTAACTGTTGATTGTTTGTTATGTTTGCTTATGTATTTGCAAGTTTACTCATGGAGTTGCGCATTAGGGTTTACTTGATGTTGATTAAGCA
Organism: Picea sitchensis; assembly: GCA_010110895.2. NCBI lineage: Eukaryota > Viridiplantae > Streptophyta > Pinopsida > Pinales > Pinaceae > Picea > Picea sitchensis. The sequence goes on from SNQJ01S0150699.1 coordinate 16,694, forward strand.
ATGGAATAATAGATCTGAAGCATATAATCATAAACAAGACAAGATACACAAAGAACACCGGTATAGGACCAATAATGTCATATCTGACCTTTATTTAGATAGTAGGAAGATCCTTTGAACAAGAGATCTGCAGATCTGGAAGAAAACCCCAATAATAACAAAAATGGGTTGCCAGTCGATACAATAATAAGCAATACAATGATAATAACCTCCCAAAGGTTTTCTAATAAGAAGATCCAAGCCTCCAAAGGCTAACAACATGCAAGAGAAGACTGAAGATAATAGATCCCGATCCAATATACTGCAGAACCCCTCCAACTGGCTGAGTTGCGCCCTGCTCTAGCTGCTGATGAACCCTCAAGTTTTGGCCCTCCTCTTTCTGTGCTCCAAATGCCTCCAAACTTTCCCAGAATGTAGATTGGGCTAGTAGAATCCTCCTGGACAAGTTTCAAGATGAATGGATGAGTTCTGCTCCTCCAACTGAGCAAACCCTCAACTAGCTTGCGCCCTCATGGTTTGACTGAATCAACAAGATTTCGTTCTCCCTACTAGGAGCCTCCAACTGCCACCAAAATATCTAGGATGATAGATCAGGCCAATACGAACAAGTTGATGAAATCTCAAGATAATCTATGAATATCTAGGCCAGTAAACAAGGAAAACCACTTCTTGCAATGCGACCCTCTCTCCTCCAAGTCGTGCCAAGCTTCAGGAAATAAACTGCTAGGATAACCTCCTCCTGAATAAACCATAAATGATGTTGGGGACCATACGAAGAAAACCCAGATGCTCCTTTGCCAAGAATCTCCCTCCTTTCTTCAGATCGAACCAAACTCCTCAAGGTGATGCGCCCCCCCTAGCTGGAAACCCCCTAGGTTGCGCACTAGCTTGTCTCTACCACTAGATCAGACCCTTGCAACACTATAGAATGGTGTGGGAGGATTATTTCACCTCCGGGACCAAGCCTGGACCAAGGAAGGTGGAATCTTTCACCACCGAGTTGATCTCTAGGGTTTTAGACTCAAAACCCTCAAAACTGCTTGTGCTCAAGAGCTCCAATGCAAAATAAGATAATAATCAAGAATGACTTAGAAATGCGCCCTGCCCTTTCTTTTATAGCTCCAGTCTATTCATCTGTTGAGTTAGTTAACCCCTAGGGTTAACTCTTAACTTTAACTCACCTTTTCATTTCTTTCATTGAGTTACCCTTTTTTACACATAGTCAACTCAGTAATAGAATGTTATGTTTAGGAAGTGTCTTCTGGTTGACTTTGTCCCTAAGATGCCTGAAACTATAGTCTAGTGGGGATAGCTAGACTATTGAGTCTCTCCGAACCTCTTCATCAAGAGGTGGGGGACATTACAATAAGGGCATACACCCTCCCCAAGGTTTGTTCTCTTGCTTAAGGAAAGTCATTTTTTACAAGTTGTCTTGGAGAACTACAGAGCGTACACCCTCCAAGGTCATCTTGGTTTGTTTTGCAAACCCTAGGAAGTAAAAGGGGTTACACCCCTAGGGCTTTGTGGATAAAACATTTTAATCCAAGTTTGCTTCTCAAGGTCAAATACATTTTTCAAGGTTGTGCCAAGAGAAGTACAAGGGCATACACCCTCTTGGCATTTCATAGATTGACTTAGCTACACTTGGGAGGTACAAGGGCATACACCCCCAAGTGTTTATCCAAGCCATATTTGTCATTGACCCCATAAACCCAATAGTAAGGCACTAATCATATTCAAATATGCATTGGAGATACAAAAATTTGCCTCGACAAACGTGAAATTTCAACTTTTACAAGCTTTCTCTTTTGGATAGTGACGTTGATTCCTTGGAGGTTTTTCTTCCCTTAGACCGTCCCTTTTCTTCCATAAATTCTCATTGATGTACTAACTTGTTTTCTACAGCCATTAGGTTGCAGACAATCACTAACCCTAGGTGCTAATATCTCACTAACTAGCCCCTAACTTTCCTCCATTTTTAGGCCTCTAATTTCACTACTTTGAGGTAGTGTCAATCGAAGCAGTTCCCAGAGAAGAAAACCATGTGGCAGATGCCTTGGCCATCTCGGCATCCACCTTACAACCTTGTGATGGCCCCCTCCAAAACCTGTGCAAAATGGAAGTCTTGTTTAGACCATCAATCCCTGATAACTTGGAACATTGGCAAGATTTTTGAAGATGATGATCAAATCCTTAGATTCATGGAAAACAAAAGAGAATTCACCAATTCACAAGTAAAATTCCTAGCTGATTCCATGGACCTAGATGTAGTAAACTTGCAAAATAACACTTTTCCAAAAGGGCGTGTCCCTTTAGAACACCTCTTTGACAGACACGATGTTTACAAAGGAAAAAACCACAAGAAACAAACAGATGAAGCCTTAGAATTCAACATCGGCACTGAGATGGATCCAAGAACGGTCAAAATAGGGAAAGGTACTACTGAAAAGGAGAGAATTGAGATACTTGACCTCATAAGATAATTCTAAGATACCTTTGCTTGGAATTATGATGAGTTGAAGGCTTATAGGGGTGATGTCATCCAACATGCCATACCTTTGATAGAAGGAGCCAAACCTTTCCGAAAAAAGTTAAGACATATTAACCTGAAGTTGGAAAACCGGATACAAAAGGAACTCCGAAAGATGGTCGATGCTGGTATCATAGCTCCCATTAGATATTCATCATGGATGTCAAATTTGGTAGTTGTCTGAAAGAAAAGTGGTGACATTCGCTTATGTGTAGACTTCTGAAACCTTAACCAGCTATCTTTGAAAGACAACTACCCCCTCCCAAATATGGAACATTTGTTACAAAGGGTTACAAGGGCAGGCATGATGTCCATGCTAGATGGATTTTCTGGATACAACCAAGTGTTACTCAAAAGAGAGGATCAACTTAAAACAACATTTACCACACCATGGGGAACATTCATGTACTTAAGAATGCCTTTCAGCGTTATGAATGCAAGTGCAACCTTTCAAAGAGAAATGGACTTCGCTTTTAGGGATCTCATTCAAAAAATCATAGAAATTTACCAAGATGATCTCACAATCGTATCAAAGGAAAGAGGGGACCACATCTCACACCTCAGAATTGTCNTTATGAATGCAAGTGCAACCTTTCAAAGAGAAATGGACTTCGCTTTTAGGGATCTCATTCAAAAAATCATAGAAATTTACCAAGATGATCTCACAATCGTATCAAAGGAAAGAGGGGACCACATCTCACACCTCAGAATTGTCTTTGAAAGATGCAAAAAGTATGGTATCTCTTTGATCCCTAAGAACTCTGTTTTCGGGATAGATAAGGGGAAGTTATTGGGACACATAGCCTCAGAAGGGGGAATTTATATAGACCCGGAAAGGATCCAATCTATCAAGGATGTACACCCCCCAGGTAACAAAAAATCTCTACAATCATTTTTCAAAAAAATAAACTTCATTCGAAGATTTGTCCCAAACTTTTCTGAAAGAATAAAACCCATGAGTGCATTACTTAAAAAGGACACGGTATTCAGGTGGGATGACAAGGCCATTAAATCCTTTGAATACATAAAATATGCCATCTCCCAAGCCCCAGTTCTGGTTAGTTCCGATTATTTATGAGACTTCATAATATTCTCTTTTGCCTCTCAAGATACCATCGCAGGTGTCTTGTTGCAGAAAGATGTTGACGACCATGAAAAACCCATTGCATTCATGAGTAAAGTTCTTAGGGATTCAGATCTGGATTATTCAATTACTGAGAATCATGCTTATGCTTTGGTAAAATCCCTTAAGCACTTTAGAAACTATGTGGGTTATAGTAAGATTAAGGCTTATGTTTACCCAACAGTAAAAGATGTTTTATCACAACAAGATTGTATGGGTACTAGGGGTGAGTGGGTTTCCAAGATCCAAGAGTATGATTTAGAAATAAAACCCACAAAGATTGTGAAGGGACGAGGGTTATCCCAAATCCTCACTGAAAGCAACCAAGAGACCATACAAATGGGAGAAAGCGAACAAATAAACATGGTAGTAAGTGAGCTAGAATTTGATGAATGGTATTCTGACATAATATACTACCTTAAGAATTTATCGTACCCAGACCATCTAGTAGACTATAAAAGAAGGGCCCTGAGACTTAAAGCTATGAAGTATTGTTTGACTGAGAATGGCCTTGGCTTGAAGGACCCGGATGGAGTTCTCCTTAGATGTGTGAACCAAGAAGATGCCAATGGGTTGTTGAAAGAATTACACTCTGGGTATTGTGGTGGACACTTCGTTGCCTGTACTACCACACACAAGATCTTAAGAGCTGAATATTATTGTCGAACATTGTTCGCTAATACTCGCAGATATGTCCGATCATGCCAACCTTGCCAATACTTTATTGGTAAACAAAAGCTCTCGGCACAACCTTTGAATCATGTGGTAGTCGAAGATCCTTTTAAACAGTGGGGATTAGACTTTATTGGAGAGTTTAAAGACAATTCGAGTAACGGTTACCAATGGATTTTAACAGCCACAAATTATTTTACTAGGTGGGTAGAATCTATTCCCACAAAGAAATCCATTAAGGAATTAGTCATGAACTTTTTGGAGCAAAGAATCATAACAATATTTGGGGTCCCATCCAAGATTACCACCGACAATGCCAAAGCCTTCAGCTCTCTTGCATTAGCAAAATTTTGTTTCAAATATGGCATTGTTCTATCTCATTCCTTGAACTATTACCCACAAGGGAATGGGCTAGCAGAATCAAGCAATAAGAACCTTATGAACATCATTAAGAAGGTTGTGGGAGAGAACAAAAGGTCTTGGGACAGCAAAATCAAGTATGCCTTGTGGGTAGATCGAATAACAGCAAAAACCTCAACAGGAAAGACCCCATTTGAACTAGTATATGGGTTAGAAACCAAACTATCTGTGAATCTCCAAATTCCTATCCTTCGTTTTGCTCAGCAATACACCACTGAGGGAGAAGCAATCCAAGGGAGAATTAACCAGTTAGTAGAGTTGGATGAATCTAGGAGGGTTTCCCTAAGCCAAATGGCAATAAACCAGGAGAAAGTCGAGAACACCTTCGATCACAAGGCAAAGGAAAGGGATTTCACTGAAGGAGACTTACTTTTAGTATGGGGAAAAAGAAGGGAGAAACCTGGTATACACAAGAAGTTGGATGGACTATGGACAGGTCCCTACAAGATCATGAGTCAGGGAGGAGAAAAATCTTTTAATTTGGCAACCCTAGAAGGAGAAGCTTTGAAGCTACCTGTGAACGCTATACACATCAAGCGTTACTACCCGCCAGCAGCATGACAGGTAAGTACAGGTAAGTAGGTAGGCATTTGCATTCATTGTATATACCATCTGCATATCATGCTAGAGTAGTATAGTTTCATTTCATTTCCATTTGTATATACGATTGCTTACTTTTTTGTGTCATATATGAGCCAGGGGTGATATCACCACCCCAAAATATTACTAATCGTTTTTTGTTAAGTTCTAGCAGATCACGGGTCATGCCAGAGATGTTGAGGTTCTCGTGCGCTCTACAGTGAGCACATGTCCCCGAGTTGGAGCCAGATGTTATCCCCTATCCTAGGGATAACTAAGGAGATTATGTCTTGAGGCCCACAGGTCCTAGACATGGAGTACCGAGAGCCATATTGACTTGAGTTTGGCCCTGGAGGGCCCATCTTTTCTTCATCACCTCCTATCTATCAGCAATAGCAACATCCATCCCATCGACCTGGTTCTAAGGTAGCAGTGGGTCTTGCTCCATGAGGTAATGAGTCTAGGTATCATGGTATGTGTCACTCTGATTCTCAAAACATTTGAATATGAGCATTGAATTCTCTCTTGTTTCATGACGTTTGCTTGGAAATTATGCCTTTTAACTTGTCCATACCTGGGGGGGATGACAAAGTGACCTAGTAAGTTGGTTCCCTTAGGGATGAGTTGGCACTGGGTGGGTCTATGAAAGGTCATCGTCCATTCCTTCCATAGTTATCACTTTTCATCATTTTCCCTCTCATCTATCCCCAACATTGGTTCGGGCATTGGGTTTGCCAAGCTAGTAAGGGTTGTACCTTGCCTTGTGGGAAGACAGGGCTAAAGATCTAGAGGGTAAAAGTAGCTCAAAAAAGTTAAAAGCCAAGATGAAACCCTGAGATGCTTCGCCCAGGGATCTCGGAGAAAGCCATAAAAGGTTTCTCAGCAAGAAAAAGGGGGGGACCCGTAAAATAAAATAAAACTCAGGAGCTAGTTGGTGGATAGGAGGTCTCATCATGAGACAACCTATTAGGTCCATGGGCATGTAGCGGTATGACACTACTATTCATGTGGTCACCAAGCCAGGGTAGTGGCTCTTGGTGGCATAGCCAAGAGAAAGGGGGTCTCATCACAAGCCAACCTTCTAATCTCCGTGAAATGCTTGTAGGTAACGATGTCACCACTGGTCACCACGCTAGAGAAGTGTCCTCCAACTATTCTCTTGAAAGAAAAAGCAAATAACACAAAGAGTAAAAAGGCATCGAATGGGCTAGGAAAAAATTGCAATCATGAAAAGGTGTAGCTCACCCTCTACAGAGGCACCCACAGGTAAGACCTACATTTCCCTGTTATCACTACACCCCTTGCCCAAACATCCCCTACACCATCTCATGCATTTACATGACCTAGATTGGTCTTCACCTGGAAACACCCCACACTTGAGGAGGATTATCCCAATGGGACATCATGAGGCCCTCTCCAAACCTGGCTTGTTAAATAGCATAACGTATTTGAGCATTTTTCTGGGTAAAGGGGGGTTTGATGCACATGTTTGGGTAACTTGATTATTAGATGTGATTGACATTGCTATGATCCTTGCGACTTATGAGCCCATGGAGGGCGTGCTTGTTGTTGTTGCAGGACCATGCCCGACGGACAAGTACATATGGGGAGATGATTAGCTCGGACCTCCATGGGGCTAAAATCCCACCAGATGGATGTTGAGAGCCCAACCAAGGGCAAAGGGATACCAGAGGCTTGCACCAGAGAAAAGGGAGGGCGTTCCACCAGAGGCACTTTGACAGGCCTGGACCTAGGGGGTCTTGCCCTCCCACCATGGCGTTGGCCCTTGAAGGCCATTGACGTCATCATTCTGAGCCTTGACGTCATCCAGTTGGTGGTTTGGCATGAGGACGTCTTGGTTGGCACGTGTGGCAGTTTCTGAGGGGTTTTGAGCCCCAACATTTCACTTTGGAGGCTTGGCGTTCCAAGAGGGGGGCCTGTTATCCCCGATATCTAGGGATAACTAGGAGATCATGTCTCGAGGCCCACATGGTCCTAGACATGGAGTACCGAGAGCAAGAGTGACTTGAGCATGGCCCTGGAGGGCCCATCTTTTTTCTTCTCAGCCAGACTTGTCCTGTCGGCAGTACCAGCTTCCATCACTACCGACCTGGGCTTG
>SNQJ01S0150700.1:0-23227 GCA_010110895.2 Picea sitchensis
AGAAGACTCGTCATTGATGTTCTACACTGAGGGCAGATATTCTTTCAGAGCTCACAGATGTGAGTGAAAGACTGGCCCAGATAATTCAGTTTATCTTTAACAATATTTTCTGTGCAGGTTGCTAACAGATGATTGTTATGGAGACTTCCTATCTCCAGACAGTAAAGATATGCTATTGTGGTGGATATGTTCCACTGTTTGTGACTATATGTTACGGTTTGAGTAGTTGTGTACTACCGTGAATAGACACAGTTGTGTTCTATCAATTGATATTGTACCAATTGCCATGGAGATTATCCAGTTGGATAATAATGACGGTGCTTGTGATACTATTAGTTGAATGGTCTGTTTTGTGCTCAAGACCATACCTCTCTAGCTAGGAGGGAGTGTTGATATTATGGTAGCTTCGAGAGGTATGAACCTCTATTGTGATCGTTTGACAAGATTAGAATGTTCCGGAAGGAAGCAAAGAAATGAAGGAAACCCTAGACAAGATGTCGGTTGCAGAAATATAATTAATATGAATTAATTAGTACCCAGAAGGAGAAGTCGGCTCAGGCAAGCCTGCCAGAATTACTATAAATATAGGGTGCCAAACTCTCATTATTCACATTCTCATAATTGTAGAAGTCACTTGTGTGCACTGCAGTCTGGCAGTTTTGTGCGCAAGTTCTCGGGAAGGTGTTGCGCCATTTTTGGGGTTGGAATATCTGATCAGCTTTGGTTACTTTCTTGCTTGGTGCATTAGCCTTGCTTGGCTATTGATTACTACTAGGATTCTTCTCTTTGTCAAGGTCAAGGTGCTCGGAGGGTGGCTTCGGCCTATGGTTGGGTGACAAGGGTATTGTCAATGGTAAAACGAGCACAATCCTTCATATTCTAACAACCCCAAAAGGTCAAAGAAGTCAAAGAGCTTGCAAATAAGAAATTATTATTTAAATGATAAAGTAAAGTGACAAAGTCAAGAAGGATTATTTAAATAATAAAGTGAAGTGACAAAAACAAAGAAGATTATTTAAATGATAAAGTGAGGTGACAAAGTCAAGGAGAAATATTTAAATGATAAAGTAATGGAGAACTTTCTAATTATGGAAAGTGGTCAACCCTAAAAATGAGGAAAATAGGTTAAGTGACCTAGAAATAGGTTAAGTGACCTAGAAATGGGTTAAGTAACCTAGAAGATGCTTCTAACATAGTTACCGACTTAACAAGAACTGTGACCTCAAAACGAGAACTCTAGCCCTTAAAACCCATGTTTTTGCGTAAAAAACATGAAAATCAACCCCCAAATAAAAAAGTGGTGCTAACAGTAGCACCATTTTTTTAAACGTGGTCAAAATTACAACATTTTTCGAACATGTCCTTCGAAACTCAGACAGTAGCTCAGAAAAACCTTAAAATCCTTCAAAACTCGCATTTGAGTTCATAAAACCTTTAAAATTAACACCTAAATCAAAAAGTATACAATGTGAAAAAAATTGTTTTTCCTAAACATGAAAATCATAGCTATTTACAACCTAATTAAAATTCTGATATTGACAACAAAACCCTATGTAAATAAACAACCCAAAATTTGACTCCAAATGGTCCCTTGAAAATTTATTTATTAAATTTTATTTTTTTAATTTACATTAAAACAAATAAATAGAAAGGAACAATATTCATTAAATAAATATTTTTTAAAATGACAAAAATACACATTTCCTAAAACATATTATAAATTCAATTAAAAAATAAAAATAAAAAGATTGAAAAACAATGTGAAAAAGAAAAACAACTAAAAAGAAACAAAAAAAAATTAAAAATTATCCCACAAAACAATAATTTAAAAATAATGATATATTTTTTTACAAATGGATCATTAAAAAACCTTTTAAAATGTAATTTAAAAAATAAAAAGTACCACTTAAAAAAGGCAAAGTTTTAACAAAATTCAAAAGCATCAAAATAAAAAATCTTGAACTAAAACTTTAAAATTAAAATAAAAGACAAAAGTTCAAAATATATATTTTAAAACAATATTTTAAATGAAAACAAACAATTAATAATAAAAGAAAATTTAAAACCAATTTTAAAATAAACTTCTAAGCATTTAAAAAAAAATCAAAATTTTAAAAAATTAAAAGCAATTTACAATACAAAAACTATCAATTTTAATTGAAACTAAAGTAAAAAAATAGAAAAACACAAAATATAAAACAAATTTAATAACATTTAAAAACAAAAATAAAATACAATTTTGCAAATTGGAAATACAAAATTCACCTCCATCGGGTGTTAAAAGTGCCTCAACTGGCTTAATTAAGTGGAGCCGGTACAGCTCACCGTGACTCGGGCCACTGAAGAGCCTGTACACCCTCCCCCACTGATTAATTAGACTTCAATAAGGACGAGGTGTACAACTGTGCTTCCCTCCCGTTTGGAATTTTGGTATGGTGTGGCTTGCTATGTTGGTCATTTGTCGTCATTGGTTTCCCGTAGAGCTCGCTCTGCAGCTGCAATGGTGTGACCCTGCACGAATTTTCTGGCCCGATATCGGCCCTGTATTCTCTCTGACCCTTCGTCCCCACCGGGTGCTCTGGACTGCCTTAGCTCAACGCACTGTCCGACCCATGACTCGTCCAAGGGAAATACGGAGGAGGGGCTTGCCTTGGAAGCCTCGGTGACCCTCAGTCTCCCCCTCCGACTTGCCCTCCATTAGATCTTCCCCCCGTCTCCAGTCTGAGCGCTTCTCAGCTTCCTCTCATGGCCTGATGAACTCGCAGTTCATTTGCATGGCAATGGTGCCTAGGACGCCAAGATCTCCCCAGCGAAAACTTCTCAGCCCTTTGGTGAATCCCTCTGTCCCTACGTATTCCCTCAACCCCTTGGGCTATATTGGTGGTGATGAGCACCCTCACCATGCATCTCGGGGGGTTGGTCCTCATCCCCATGACTCCTTCACCACTGCGCAGATTCGAGATAGTTTGGCTGCCCTTAACGAACTGGTTTTTGGTGAACTGGGCTGTGGGAGTGGAGGGACCTCTACCATCATTTCAAGACACAGACCAAAGTGGGAGCTCTCTTTCTTCGCACTTCCCTCTCTCTCAGGACTCTCTCAGCCAAGCTCGGTGGAAGTCGCTCCAATGGAGGATTCGGGTGCATGGCCAAAAGTGTAAGGACGAAGGAGTGCAAGGTCAGACCAATAATCAAGGGCGACGTGTGGAAGATGGAGATTCGCGCATCGCCTCATGTACTGAGTAGGATCCGGCTGGGATCTCCAGCCAAGTGGCTGACTTTTCCTGTGTGTTTAGTCTGCCTTGTCACCTCCAAATTAGATGGTCAGTAGTTTATCTGTTAACTTTTTCTTTAGCATATGGGGGAAGTTTTAGATGTGAACTCTTATGTTTTAGATGGTAAACAATAGATCTGTTAAACAATGGGGACTCTGCTAGCCGGACTGGTTTCCCTCCTGCTGGGGTAGTCTCACCCCTCAAAGATGAACATAATCAGATTTTGCTACTCAACTTTTCTTCTGGAAGGCAATTTAATATATATATTTCTTACTTACAAAAAAAAACATAAAAAAATTAATTAAAATTAAATGCAAAAAAATTACAAAACCTACATATTATTAGTGTCATGGGGTGATTCCTGACATCACCCCAAATTTCTAGGGCTAAGCCTTGGTCCCATCGTGAGAATAAGTTCTTAGTCCTGTGGGCTAAGATGTTGGGTATCACTCACTTCATACATAAAATTGTCCCATCGGGTTGCTTAGCTCGGGGCCTCTAGTGATTCCCAACATCACCCCGGCAAACATTGGATAAGCCTTGGTCTCAGAAGCACTGTGTCTTAGTCTGATCGAATGGGTGATGCCCAAATAATCCCCCCCACCACACCTCAACCATCATGGGTGTTGTGGGTGTCGTGGGGGGTTATTTTGGGCATCACCCCAGCCCCTAGGGGATAAACCTTAGTCCCACTAGGCTAAGGCTTAGCCCCTGTACAGTGACCTGGCATCTCCCTAGCCCCTGTGGTCTAAGCCTTAGCCCTGGGGACTGTGGTTTAGCTCCCTGGGGTCAAGCGTCAGACACCCAAGCCCCTAGGGGTTAGTTCTTATGATGTCGCAGATCACCTCTCACTCCTAGGGGCTAAGCCCTGGTCCCATGAGGCTAAGGCTTAGCCCCTAGGGGTTGCGTTGATGCTCGACATCACCCCCATTGCCTCCCATCACCCATGTATATGTTTTTTTTCGTTAAAATTTACATATTTTTAAGTTTTTAATAAAAAAAAATTCATTTTGTAAATTTTAAGGTTTTTTGCATTAAATCTGTACCTATGTGTTAATTTTCATTTTTAATATATATTACACCTTCTTTGTGTTTTTAAACTTTCTAAAGTTTTGTACTACAACTTGGTTTTTACCCTTTTGTATTTTCTGACGCAGCTTATTTATATTTGTTTTGTTTTGTTTTCCTCTTTAGTTTTAAGTTTCTTTGATCTTTTTATTATCTAAATTTGTTTTTATTTTTATTTTTATTTTAATTTCAGTTTTATTCTTCTTTAGTTTTAATTAAAAAAATAAATTATACTTTTTATTAAATACAAAAAATAGTGTTATTTAACCAAGCAATTTTTTCCATGCGATGAGAAGTAAAGGTAAACATTGTGTTAAGAATGGTGTCTTCCACTATATTTTAAAAGTATGAAATAAACAAATTAATTGAAACACAATTATATGAAAAATCAGAACTTCAAAAAAAACAATACTTGATAAAGTATGGAAAATTGACTAAAAAACACCATTGAATATATATATATTGAAAAAATGAAAATAGATGAAAAATAAGCATTTAAAAAAAAAAAAGTGTAAACATTGTGGATTGAAAATTTAAAATATTGAAAACCACCGTGGAGAGGGTGCTACCCCAGAGCAACTACATTTTTGCCCGGTAAAAATTTGACTCTAAAAAACAAGAACTTTTAGAGTTCTCGCTAAGTTGGTAACTATGTTTCTAAGGAAGATATTTGAGAGTATAGATAAGAGGCAAGGCTCTCTCATTTCATACACACACTTTGGAGCATATTGAATATCTATACTTGACTAAGGTAACAAAAAGATATCTAAGCTTCCAACTCTCAGAGGGAAGGTGAAGAAAAGAAGGTCGGAATTCAAGGGAGGATAAATTATTTTTAATGATACCTCTAAGCTATGCGTTATTTATAGGTCATCTCACCCATTTCCTTTTTGGCAATAAAAATTTAGAATGATTCGTGATCAGAAATTGATAGGGACATTGAGGAAACATATCCAGTATATTTGGTAAAAAATTCAACTTGTTTTTCTTTGTATTTTTGGAGTTACGCTCCTTGGAATATAGGGTTTGTGGTTAGTCTAAAACAGGTGTTTCGTTTAAAAATGTCATAAATTATTCAGAATAGATCCAAATTTAGTAAGAATTTTTTTTTTTTTTTTTATTTTTTTAGTATTATTTTTAACTATTTCATATCTTTTAATCAAATATTTTGTGTGGGTCTCTCTCTACAAGGTCGCTCTCAGGAATAAGCCAGGATTCAGCGAGGTATGTCATTTTGCTATAACTCCCTTCCAGAGGTCTCCAAGTGAAAGACCAAGGAACGGCTTAAAACACACTAAAGAACATTGCGTAATATTTTATATACTGGCTCCATTAAGGCACATAGCCGTATCATCGCTTAGGCTGCCGATCAATCCAAAACTAGGCATGGGAGACAAAAGAAAAGTTTGATGAAAAAATGCTAGTCTCTTGCTGAGCAAAGTTAAGGGAAGGTTTGTAGGTACGCACCATACACCGTGTCTATTGTATAAACTGATTTGGAGGATGGAAACCCACAGGCGGCTTCGGCTGAGGCTGTCGCGCCATTGGTTGAGACAAGTAGTTGACGAGTTGGTACATACATGAGGCGTGTATGGTTGATGTTGTTGGTACATATTATCATTGATGAGTAGTTGATACGCTATTGGTACATACTTGGTATATGGTTGAGGCACTTCATAGGTAGTATTGTTGACACATTGTCATGACGATGTTGCACAATTTGTATTATTAGAAGCAATATATTATCCTGGCGGGACATGAGCGTTGTGTTAAGGATTATTGATGCACATCTCGAGAGTTGTTCCAGGATTATCCGGGAGAGTAGATGGGATTTGGTTGATAAGATTGATTAGACATGTTGTGCCGAGGTAGGTCGCTCAAAAATTTGTTGCGGGACAGCTGGCTCAGAAGGGGTTTGGCGGCTGGTCGAGGCACTTGTTCCAGCAAGTACGTTGAGGTAATAAAGCGGTGCAGCGTTTGACACCCGCTATAAAATGCAGTTCATTACATTGTTTGGTACAGTTGGTGTGCCAGTTTACTGTTTATGGTACGTGTTGATACGTGTTGATGTGGCTATTGATGGCTGGTTCATGTTATTGGTACAAGCTATTTGGTGTAGGTTGATTGGTATATTTTTACAACAATATATCTCAAAGGATAGTGTGACAGTGGTTCCACTACCTATGCACAAGGGAAGTTAATCGCAAGTGACATGCGGCTGCACCGAAACACAGGGGCACTCCTTCCTGTTGTAGCTAGAGAATTGGGAGTTGGAGCTTCCCCCAGGCTGTGTTCTAAGAAACTAGGGGTTGGAGCCTCCCTCCAGCTGCAGCTAGAAAAAGAAAGATGTAGTGCTTCCAATGAATGTAATTATTCAAGACATGTAATAAAACATTCTCGTGGTTTTCTCCGCTTTGGTTTCAATGTGAACACTCGTGTAATCGTGGTATGTGCAGGTATTAATTTGTTCTGTTTATTTCTTTATTTACTCCGCAACATTGATGACAATGATTTATATAAATACCACATATACGGCCAAAAAGGATTAAATTTCCTACTGGCCTCACCCCCTCTATAATCCAAACAAATGGTATTAGAGCTTATTCCTCCAAAGAAACAAGCTTTAAACTTAACGGAAGAAGATCATGATTACCCAATGAAGTACCAATGTTTGTCGGTCAGGGGAATGGTTTTAATTATTAGATGTGGAGCATAAGGAAGGAAGTATTTTATAGAATAATATTACTTATATTTAGCTAATGCTTGTTACATATTATGGGGTTAAAAAAAGGGCAAAGACTCCAAACCAAGAAGGAATCTGAGGAAGAATAATGCAAAATAACAATGGATTTCTATCCGAAGGATTACCTAATCCGTAAGAGAAAATGTTGGTAAATGTCTACCCAAAGAAAAAAGAACCTTTTGGGATACATGTAACAACAATTCTTCACCCATCACGCATTCGTAAAATGTCAAACAAGATGTAGATACAAATCAAGAAAACATGTCAAAGTGCAGATTCTCGTGGCATGAAGAGTACATAATCACCGTGAGGTATGTTGTTTTGTTTTAATTGTAAAAAATATGGACATCTTGGAAATAGAATTCCATGAAGGAAATGAGACAAAAAATCCAATTGAAAAGGGAAGACAATTATGAAGAAGAATTGATTAGTTCTTTAGATGAACTAGAGAAGAAAACAATTCACTCAAGAAAGAATCGATGAAACCAAAAAGGAAAGTGTTCACATTTTTAAGAAGCCAAAAAGATCAAGAAAATCTTGAATATCAAAAGAAGTATATGGAAGCCAACATAGCAAAGACATTGCAATAGAGAGAAACAAAAATGAGAGAAATATACGATAGATCATCTTAAGGAAATAACTAACTATCTAAAACAACTTGAGGCGGATTTTAGTCAAGAAGAGAAAGGACTTGAAGAATAAACAATCACATTAAAATTTAGCTTAGAGAAGGAAAAGAAATGTAAGAAGCCCCATGAAAGCCTCAAATACTAGCAGCCAAAGGAAGAGGTTGAGAAGCTTCAAAGAAGAAGTTGTCACATTGAGAAGTAAAATCGCTAAGTTCAACAAGAACGCTGAAGAGATAGAAACATCCGCACGCCATAGAAAATGAAGAGAAGCACCCCCTAGGCTAGAAAAGATCGAAGAAAAATAGAAAGAGTTATGTAGAAGTACTCAGTTGGAAGGGAACTATGGTCAACCAGTATACTGAGAAAACTATTGAAGATACATCTTCAAGAAGATCCATCTATGTCCAAGCCACAAAGAAGACCTAACCGCATACTAATTCAAAAAAGTTCAGATAGACCATGCCACAAAGAAGATCATTCTACCCTGTGCATGCAAATCTTCTATTTTATGGTCATTTTGTTTTTATTGCACTAACTTTGGACATAAGGTTGCATCAAATGGAATTATAAAAAGAAAATGTTCAAGCAAGAAGTGCCTATGTGGTCGTACATAACATACTGAGTGCCAAGCAAATGTTATAACTATGGACACATAGTTATTGATTGTAGAAGCATGATTGATTCTTCCATGAGAGAATATTGATATCAAATTATAAGAAAGTATGGATAAGAAAACAGGAAGAATAGGTGGACAAAGACCCTCGTGCACCATAGATCACAAGATCGCAAAACACACAGATGAAGAAAAAACTTAGAAAGCAAAGAAAGATTGGGGATACATAAAGGTTTGGAAATAACCCGAAGAAAGGAAGGACATGTAAACAAGGAACCGTGCCTAAGAGATTGTACCTCTTCTCAGAATTGTAGTGAAAATGAACCACAAATATAAAGAAAAAAAAAGTTGAGCCCAAAGAGATAATGAATCACCAAATGAAGATGATGATGAATACACGAGTAGGAATTGTTTTGATCTATCCAACTTAGAGACCCCAAGTAATATGGATATTAGATAGGGGAGTCTATGCAAGAAGCTGTGACAAACCAAAGAAACATCCTTAGAGAAACTTGCAGAGTTTGAGCAAACAAATTCAGGAAAATCAAGAAGCGTAAGTACAGCTTGATAGATTAATCAAGACTTCCATGATAGTATAGTGATAAAAGGGTCAACATTAGTATCAGCCATCATGAAGTCTTGGAAAGTATGGACAAATATGGATTTGTAATAACACTTAGCCTGAAATATATGATAGTGGATCTAGAGCATGGATTCATAGATTAGTATTAGGAATTGTTCATAGACAAAGAACATTATCATAATGGATAATAATTACACAGGAAATGGCCCGAACAATTCTAATGGATTCCAACTTGACGATATTTTTTTGACAAATGCAATGCATACAACAATTCAAACGAGTAAATGCTCAGAAACAACAATCAAAAAATTCCCTACAAACTATGGAAAAGAATCACAGACAACAAACTCTACATAAAGATAATTCAAGGTAATATTTTATAATTGAAATTTATGCCGATGATATTTTTGGAAGTACTAATGATAGGTTAAGATAGAAATTTGTAAAGGATATGTAAAATGAAACTTTGTACCTCAATACTTGGTAATCCATCCCCTTTGGGTCTCTGCCATGTCAAAGAAACCATGAATTTTTATTTCTCAAACTAAATATATCATAGAATGTTAAAGAGGTTCAAATGGAAGACTAAACCAATTACCACCCTATGCAAACTGAAGTTGAGAAAAAGATGATGATTCAAAGTGTACAAACCAGAGACAATATATGTCAATAATTGGTAGCTTACTATACGTGAAAACATCCAAACCAGATGTAATGTAGGCAGAGGGACAGTGGTATGATTTCAAGCAACACCAAAGGAACTACATTAAAATAGTGTTGAAGTGAGGATTTTAGATCGCCCTCAAAGGAACAGAAGTGTTTGATTATGGTATCCAAAAGGAAGGATGTATCACTTTGCCTTACACAGATGCAGATTGGGCGTGTTGCATTGATGACCAATGAAGCACTATTGGAGAAACATCTTCACTTGGCGAAAGTGTTTAGTATCTCAATAAGAAAGAAAACAATCATCAATATCCTTATCTATAGCCAAGGTATTGTGCATATTGTGTAAAGCAACACTGCTGAAAATACAGGTTCCCATGGATGAAACAAACTTTGAAAAGTATAAGGAAGAGCCCATCCAATATATTGTGATAATACAAGCACCACTTCAATATCTCAAAAACTGGGTGATGCACCTTAAAATGAAGCCAATATCCAATCAAGTATCACTTCTCTCTACAGGAACATATTGTAGAGAAAAACATTTGATTTGAATATGTGGGAACAAAAGAAAAAGTGGTATACATCTTTACAAACCGGCTCCATGAAAAGTTTTCCCGACTATCTCACAGACTAGGAGTAATTACAAATTCCAAAATGAATGCTTTTGAATGCTTTTTGAATGCTTGTTCTATATGTCTTAGATGTACACGAGGAAGCACCATAAATAGGGACAAAGGGGGAGAGATTTATCAGGATGCAAAAGGTAAAATTGGAGAGAGAGCTTAGAGGCATGTTTCAAGGGGAGCGATTGTCACAAGGGAAGAATAATGACATAAATTCCAGAGTGATACCCTATCGTTGTATGAGGGTTATTCATATGAAGGGAAAGATAGTAATCAAAGGCTTATAAAACACAAAGAAAAAAAATCAAAGGCACGTAGACAGTATAAAACTCTAAGGAGAGTTCACTATGATCATCCCCTAAAGGAGATAAATTTTCCATTGATGTCAAAGAGAGAGAGATAGAAATATTGATGAAGAGTATAAGTACGAATGTTATCATGACTAAGTGTTGTCATTGATGTTGGTGTTTCCATCAATGCCAAGGGGGAGATTGTTAGACAATCAGCTTAGGTTGATGGAAAATTGGTAAGGATTGCCTCATCATTGATTTCAACCATTTGAGAATGATATTGTAGATTTATTTCAACCCTTAGCAATTGATACCCCTGTTCCTGTGAGTTGGGTTTGAAAAATGGACCCAATGTTGTTGGGCATAATGAAGGAGTTTTAATATATTTGAAGGTAAGACCATTCTAGGACAGACATAACATGTCATTTCCAGCGGCATGTGTAACGTCACATAACTCACAATGTTAGAGAGTTATGGCCATGAGAAGTTGAGAACCCAGGTTTGGGTAATGTAACCGTTTGTTTGATTGCGGATAATGGTATGAGTTTCGATATATTTGCAGGTAAGCATCATTCTATATGGATAGTACATGTCATTCCATTGGTGGTATTTGGAACGTCACATAAATTCTCACTGTTTGAGAGTTATGGATTTATGAATTTGGAGGACCCTCATTTGTTGACTTGGTCAAAGAAGTCAAAGAGCTTCTTGCAAAGAAGAAAATTGAAATTATTATTTAAATTATAAAAGTAAAGTGGTGCAAAACAGCATAGCAAAGGATTATTTAAATAATAAAGGAAGTGACAAAATCAAAGAAGATTATTTAAATGATAAAGTGAGGTGCACAAAGCTATGAGAAGCCATTTGAATGATAAAGTTATGGAGAAATTTCACTATATAAAAGTGGTCAACCCTAAAACAGGAAAATAGGCTGACCCTATAAATGGTAGACCTAGAAATGGGTTAAGTAACCTAGAAGATGCTTCTAAGGAAGATACTGGAGAGGTATAAATAAGAGGCAAGGCTCTCATTTTACATCATTAATTTGAGAATATTGAATATACATAGTGGACCTGAAAACAATAGGATATCTAAGCCTAATTTCGAGGGAAGGTGAAGAAAGAAGACCAAAATTCAAGAGAGGATAAATTCTTTTGATGATGCTTTCTATTGGGTATACGACACAGTCATCTCACCATTTTCACAATAACTATTTTTATACAATGATTCAGACCGTGAGTTCTGATAGGCCATTGAGGAAACATGTCCAAGTATTTTGTGTAAAAAATTCAGCTTTTGTCCATTGTATGTTTGGGATTCACCCGAAAATAGGTTTCGTGGCTAGTCCTGAAACCAGTCTAAAACGCGCTTGGGTAAAATGCCAACTTGTCTGGCAGATCTAAATTCAATAGCAATCGTTCGTAAGCATAGAGTAATAATATTTAGTATCTTTGTACATTTTCAGATTGATCATCAAATATTTTGTTTGGGGTACTCTCTACAAGGTCGTTCTCCAGAATAATCCAGAATTCAGCAAGGTATGTCATTTTTCCTACAACTACTTCTTCCGAGGTTCCAAGTAGTGACACCCTAGAGGAATTGCATAAAACACATCAAGAACATTCAGATATTCTATTATTTATCTAACGGTGCAATATAGCCATTTGCCTCGCCGTTGGTTGTTGGGACTAATCCAAAACTAAAGAACAAAGCAAGTTTGATGAAAATGCTAGTCCCTTTGTTGTTAAAGTTAAGGAAGGCTTTGCGTGTATGCAATCATATAAACTGGTCTATTGCGTAGTCACAAATCAATGCATTGATGAAATTGATGAGGGCATTTGGTTGAGGTACATGTCGTAAGTGCGTTATTATTGAGAGACAAGTAGTTGATGAGCTGTTTCATACATGAGGTGTATAGTTGATGATGTTGGTACATCTTGATGAGTCATAGCGATGAGTAGTTGATACGATAGGCAACATATTTGGTACGTTGGCGCGTACCTGTTAGTAGTATTGTTGGACACATGGTTTAGCGATGATGTAGCATACTTGTATTATTAGAAGCAATACATTGATCTTGGTGATGATTATGAGTTGCTGTGTTAAGGATTGGCTGATGCACATTTGAGAGTTGTAATAAGGATCATCCTTGGTGAGTAGACATGATTTGGTTGATAATATTTATGAGACATGTAGTGATAGGTTGTTTGGAAAATTGCTGTGACAAAAGTTATTCAGACAGTTTGCGCATGGTTGATGCATCAGCCATGGTACGTTGAGTAGGTACAAGTTGGTGCATGGTTGATGAATTTGTTTATGGTACATGTTCATTGGTAGGTTGTCTTGGCATGTTGGTACATGTTGGTAATGGTTGATTCAATTTGTTTATGGTACACATTGATTACAAATTGAGGTATAGGCGATGCATGGTTCAAAGTTATTGGTACAAGGTCGGTGCGTGCTTGGACCGGTACATGCTTACAAAAATATATCTCACAAAGGATAGTGTGACGTTGGTTCCATCATTCTACTTATACCGCCGCGTTAGTCGGATCGGGAAAGGACAGGGTTGTATCCACCTTCCCGGGTTGTGTCGTAAGAACATAGGGGTTGTAGCCCTTCCGGTTGTAGCTAGAGAATTGGGAGTTGGATCTTCCCTCGTGTTGTATCCCGGTAAAACTAGGGGTTGGAGCCTCCTTCCAGCTATAGCCGGAAAACAAAGGAAGTTGGTGCTTCCAATGAATGTATTTTATTCAATAAATATAAGAAAACATTATGTGGTTTTCTCTCCCACCTTTGGGTTTCCAACAAGACACCGGGTGTAATCGTATGTGTACATGATTGTTCATTTGTTCATTGTCATTTAATTGCATTTATTGGATGATAATGATACATTGATATAACACTTACTTTATATGGTTGGGTGCGGGATTAAATTTCTCTATTATCAGATTCACCTCAGTAATCCAACAATTATGTCGAAGTCGGTTCCTTCTCGTGAAACAGCTTCGCTTCTGTGCCCATGAGGGAAGTATTGAATCTCCATCAGAATCAGTTTCATTGTCTTGTGCTTAGGTTTACAATATAAATCGCTCTTATCATGAGTATGAAAAATTGGAGATTGAAAGTCGAAGAAACCCTAAGAACCTGTTTGAATCCTTGTTTGAACCTAGAGAGAAATAGTAGTTGTTGGATCGAGGGGGAA
The DNA here is from genome assembly GCA_010110895.2 of Picea sitchensis. Lineage (NCBI taxonomy): Eukaryota > Viridiplantae > Streptophyta > Pinopsida > Pinales > Pinaceae > Picea > Picea sitchensis. Next base: position 13,696 of record SNQJ01S0150700.1, read on the forward strand.
GATAAACCTCCATTATTTGATCATCATCTGAGATCTAGGAACCATAGGTGGAGCCCCAGTTAACCGGGTCACCGAATAACCAGAGGGATGAAGGGTATGTGTCAAAGGGATTGATATATCTCAATGTCGATGGGGTGAGGTTCCAACATAGGTTTCCACCTCCCTTTTTAAGCTTATAAACAAAGAGAGAGAGAGAGAGGATGATGTCGTTGTGATGTGTCATGTTGGCATGGAGGCTATAACTCCACGAAGGATGACACTTGTTAGCATTTAATTTGTGCGAGAGGAGTGTGGGCCTTGTCGTGCATGAACCTTTGATTTAGATCCCTTAAACCTTAGTCATCGAATCAGAGAACCGATGTTTATCAACCATTGATCTCTCTTAGTAAGATTAGGAGGGAGTTCAATGCCCCAAAGTAATCAGACCCTCGGGATACTAGAACTCCCAAGGCTTGTTCTGTTGTGTTTCCTTCCCCAGTTTCTCGGTGCCTGGTTGGGCAAGGTTCTGGGAAAGGTTTTGGGATTTCCCCTTGCGTGCATGTGAGCGGGATGAATATTGGGGCACGTTTTTTTTACATCAGGATGAAGTAGCTAAGCCAATAAGATGTGGGTAGATATCGACACCTAAGTGTGGAGGATCCTTATTCCCTGTGATGACGTGTAATGCCATGTTAGTTCATGTGTTATGTTGTGGTTAGTCCATGTTTCATGTAGATAATGTGCCATGTGTCAGGGATAATAGGAATCCCAACACAAACATTTGTATGAGGGTAGAGGACATGATGACGTGAGAATCCACGTGTCATGCCACATCATCCTAGTGTATGATCAGGATACAGGGTGTCATGTTGAGTGGCATGCCATGACAGGCCCATGTGTTCGCATTTCCAATCGGACCACTAGACCAGGCATGTTAGGATGGGGGCCTATGGATTACCTAGGGGCCCACTGCCCGATGGGGCAAGGTGCCTGGTAGAGAGAGGTGTCTGATGGGGTAACGCACCCGATGGGGTGAAGTTCCGGTTAGGTATGGTTCCATGAGGGAATTCTCGCCTGTTGATGTGTAAGGCTTGTCTGTTGGCTAATGGATCGAGACATGCCATGTTTAAGAATTAGGTGTCCCAACAAGTTATAACCATGTGGTGCCATGTGGGATGGTATGAGTGACATGGATCCACATGGGTTCCACATGGAGGTAGATGAAAGAAGGCCTAAAAACTTGAAAAGGTAATAAATTTTGATCTCCAGCTCAATTTTGAGCAAGGTTATAGTTATTGGAGAGCTCTCAATGAGAAGAAATGATAAATTATCTCATATTTGGATTTAGAGAGGTAATTAGGAAAAGTGAATTGAGATAAGAAAAGAGGAAAATTGTACCTCCCACCAGCCTAAGAGAGTTTAGGGGGTTGGGTGTGTTACAGTTCAAAAGAAGCAATGGAGGTGTTGGGTGCATTAATGGATTTCATGAAAGTCAAAGAGGTGAGTGGTGACACTTCACAAGGAAAAAACAAGACAATTCTTAATTTTGTAGATGCATGTTGCTACCCTTCTTTCTGTATTTCCTAACCGCCCTCATCTAGGGCCCTCCCCTTCTCCTACCCAAACTTTGAAATTCCAAAAGTTATATCCAACATAAATGGTTGAATGAAAGAAGTGAGGCCTTTGATATTACTATGAAGAAAAGTATTCTTCATGCCATAAATGTCGTGAACAAAATATCTTCCAAATTGATGGGTTAGAAGCCACCTCCATAGAGGAAAAACTGACAAGTGATGCCACTGACTCATAGGATACACATAAAAATTTCCACAGACCATATCATGTCACATCGCCTAAGGAAACAGAGGAACATGTCATACGTCTCCATGCCCTCACGGGTATTTCTGCTCTACGAACCTTAAAATTAAGGGCTACATCAAACATCGGTCGATCGCGGTGTCGATTGAAAGTGGTATAACCCATAATTTTATTCATTATAGGGTCATTGAGGATGTCAATTGATTTGTTCACCCAGTTTCTAATTTTTAAATCCTCATAGCTAATGGTGGCACAATGAAATGTGGGGGGCGATGTGAGAATTTAAAACTACAAATGGGGGATTATCACCTAAAGACTCACATGTTTTCCATAGCCATGGGAAGTTGTGATATTGTCTTGGGGTTTGAATGGATTTTCACTTTGGGACCAATTACTATGGATTATCAGGAGTTATATATGATATTTACTCAATATTCTCACACCTATACCCTCCAAGGCCTACAAGTTGGCTCTCCAAAAATTATCAATTTTCACCAGATGGAGAAAATCCTTAAGAAGGGCCACCATGGTGTGCTTTCTCAAATTAATGTTATCAAAGTCAGTGATTCATCATCTCCCGTAGTCTATCCTGATATACAACTAGTCTTGGAAAAGCACCATAGGGTCTTTGATATGCCAACAAAATTACCCCCCTCCCAGGATGAGCATGATCATAACATCCCTCTCCTTCTAGGTAGTCAGCCTCCCATTGTATGCCCATATAGGTATCCATTTTCTCAAAAAAATGAAATAGAACAAATAGTACAGGAAGTGTTGGAGGCAAGGGTCATCTTCCCAAGTACCATCCCATATTCATCCCTTGTTGTGATGGTCTTGAAAAAAGAAGGTTTGTTGCGCTTGTGTCCATATTTTCAATCCCTTAATAAATTGACCATTAAGGATAAGCTTCCCATTCCTGTCATTGATGGTCTGTTGGATGAACTCCAAGGAGCATGTTTCTTCACCAAATTAGACCTTCACTACAACTATCACTAGATAAGGATGAATGAAGTAGATATCTTGAAGACTGCTTTTCAGACTCATGAAGGCCATTATGAATTCCCGATAATGCCTTTTGGACTTTGCAATGCCCCATATACCTTCCAAAGTCTCATGAATACACTCTTGAAGCCTTACCTCCAAAAGTTTGTTTCAGTATTCTTTGATGACATCCTCATTTAAATCCGCACTTGGGAGCCTCATCTCCATCACGTGGACAAAGTACTCCAATTATTGCAGGACAATGAATTGTTTGTCAAAAAGTCCAAGTGTTATTTTGGGGCGATCGAGGTAGAATACTTGGGACACATTGTTGGTCGTGAGGGGGTAAGAGTGGATCCCAGAAAGATTCAAGCTATGTAATATTGGTCGAGACCCACGAACTTTAAACTCCTTGGGGGTTTCCTAGGCCTCACGGGATACTACAAGACGTTTTTCCACTATTATGGTAAAATTTCCAAGCCATTGATGAACCTTCTTATGAAGAATGGATTCCATTGGAATCTGACAACATAACATGATTTCTTAGATTTAGAGCAGGCTATGTGCACTACCCCCGACTTAACTGCCCCCAACTTCAACAAACTTTTTGTTGTGGAATTTGATGCTTCAGGCACTGGTATTGGCACAGTCCTAACACAAGAAGGTAGACCTCTTGTGATTCGGATTATTTTCAGAATTAAATGAAAGCAGAGATATTCCAATGAAATACTCATGAAAATTGCCAGAAACAGAGAAATACAACAATACTTGATTTCTATTAATGAAATAATTGTAAAGAGATTGTAAAAATACAGAGTGCAAGACTCGCAAGAATGGTGATAGCTTTATCTCTGAGAAGAGATGTGACGGCTACGCTCATTCGCAAGAAGATGATTACAATGAGGCTCTGAAGGTCCTTTTACGATAAACATGAATTCCAAAACCCTAGACATCCAAAAACCTAACCCTAGGAAATTAAACGCCAAAATTCATGTGGGCCCCGTTTGTGTAAGTTAGTACATTAACTTCCCGAGGTTGTAACTTTTGCACATGATCCCCGTTTTAGGCGCGTGATAGCCTGTTGGAAAGGTCTTTTCAATAACTATGCATTATGCCATCAAACTCTGACTCCATCTATAGTTTGACTATGGAATACCAAAAAAACACTGTTTAGGGCCCCAAAACGACCTTGGAAGTATAGAAAGAGGTGTTGACATGAAAACTTCCAAAATAAGCCAATTGGATTAGGTGGGCCACCAATATCCACCTGGATCAGTCCTCCCCCATTAGGAAGCAATGGTCTCCATTGTGTTGAGTGCCCAGGGAAGAGGGGAAATCGCTTTCTGAATCTGAATCTTGGTGAGATTGGTCTGTGGAAGGCTATCACAAACCTATTGTTTGCGGGGTTGAATCTGTTCCACCAACTTGTTGTCTCTGGGTTTGACAAGGCCTAGTGTAGGCACCATTGTAGGTGAAGAAACAATATCTTCTCTCTTCAAAAATCTGTTTTTCCTGGATAGAAAGTGTTGAGGTTACAATGGTTATGGCAGTCTTCTATGCATCCTTTGAACATACTATGAAGAGGATGAATTTTGCAGTATGAGAAATTACCTTGCGGCACTGTTTTTGTGGAACAATAGTCAGAACTACCTCTGGTATCCTACAGAAATGACCTCTCAGAGTAATAACGACACTACAGGGTCTAGAATCATAGACAACATGACGTTTCCACATATAGGTTTGGCCCAAAACAACATCACAGACATCAAGAGGGGAAACATCACACACTACCTCATCCTTGAAGGGTTGGATGCCATAGGACAAGCGACACTACTGGCTGACATGGAGATCTCATCCATGGTGAAGCCACTCGATGTTGTATGGTTGTGGGTGTGGTGTTGCTGAAAACCACAATTGTTTGACAACATTAGCTAAGATGACGTTTTTCTGGATATTGTTATCAACAATGAAATGAAATGGGGTCCCCTTCACCCACATCTGTGAATGGAAGAGGCGCTCCCCCTCTTGAGGATATACTGGTTCTTCTAGTTGAATTTTGGTGGTCACGACAGTAGCAGTGGGGTCTGCGTCGATGATCTGTCTGTTTTCAATATTTTCTGGATCAGATCCTGAATCAGGGTTCAGCTCTGTGTCTTTGACCTCGACCACCAATGAATTTTTTGAGCGACATTCATCGGTGTTGTGCCAGGGGATTTTGTGAAAGTCACCACTTCCCAGTGTCATTCTTCGTCTTTCCTTTACCCTTTTTTTCATGTGTCTTGGATTGGTTTTCTAGAGGTTGTTGGTAAAGTTTGTATTTACCATGCTTTGATTTTTGTAGATTTGCAGACCGAATTCCCATTTGTTCTGGTGCCTAAATTTCTGCTCGATTTTGACAACATATCGATAGGCAACTCCCAATGATGAGATGTTTAGATAATCCATTTCAGTTTGGATGTATCTATGTATATCCCCACGGTATTTCAGAACTAGATGTTGCTCGAAGTCTTTGATACCCAACTTGGTGCGCAAGCTTTGGAAAGTATTTGTGAACTCCAAAAATGTTTGGCTCTTCTCTTGCCACAGTGTGGTCCATCTCATGTACTGGAATTCATAGTTATCAACAGGGTAGTATTGTTCCTTGACTGCATCCATAAAAAAATCCCAAGTGGGCTCATCCCCATACATTCCAGATTTCTCTATGGAAATTTTCTCCCAACAAGTTTCCCACCATTGTTTGACATGGGGGAGAGCCTTGAGGAGTGAGAAGGTGATATTTTCCCTATCAGAAAAATTGTGAACAAAGAACTAACCTTATAATAAATTTAACCATTTTTCTAGGGCATCTGCATCTATCTGACCTTCAAATACGGGAATATAAAAATTAACATGTCCCACAAGAGCTTGCTCAAGCAACATGCTAATAGAATCTTCTTCTCCACCATTTTTATTTTCTGCCGTCGTCGAGGGTTTCTTGGGTGTGTGAGAGTGATTTTCCTCAAGAGAGACAAGCTCAAGACCCAACTAGCTATACTCATACCTCGTCAGGGACATGCGCTGAAAAAAATGATCAAGAGCARCCTTCTCTGATACCACTGATCCAAATTATTTTCGAAATGAAATGAAAGTAGATATATTCCAATGAAATACTCATGAAAATTTCCATAAACAGAGAAATACAACAATACTTGATTTCTATTAATGAAATAATTGTAAAGAGATTGTAAAAATACAGAGTGCAAGACTCTCTAGAATGGTGGCATCTTTATCTCTAAGAAGAGATGTGATGGCTATGCTCATTGGCAAGAAGATGATTACAATGAGGCTTTGAAGGCCTTTTTATGATAAACCTGAATGCCAAAACCCTAGACATCCAAAAACCTAACCCTAGGAGATGAAACGCCAAAAGTCACGTGGGCCCCGTTTGGGTAAGTTAGTACATTAAATTCACAGGGTCATAACTTTTGCATACGATCTATGTTTTAGGCGCGTGATAGCCCATTGGAAAGGTATTTTCGAGAACTACGCATTGTGTCATCAAACTTTGATTCTTTCTATAGTTTAATTGTGGAACGCCAAAAAAACAATGTTTAGGGGCCCAAAACGGCCCTAGAAGTACAAAAAGAGGTGATGACATGAAAACTTCCAAAATAAACCAGTTGGATTAGGTGGGTGGCCACCAGTCTCCACCTAGAAGATGTGTAGGGCTTCAGACAACCCCAAAATTGTAGAACCCACAATTACAAAGAAGTATAGAAGAACGTGTTGAACTCAAAATTGACAAGAGGAGCCAGTTGGAATAGGTGGGTGGCCACCAATATCCACCTAGATCATCTTTCTTTCACCATCTAGGCCTTAAGCGAATGAAATCTGGAAAATCTACATATGAAAAGGAAATTATGACCATTCTCCATGATGTTCACACTTGGAGACCGTATATGTTGGGCCGCCATTTTTAGATCAAAACCAAACACCATAGTCTAAAGTATTTAAAAGAGGAAAAAACCATGTAGTGGTTGATGCCTAGTCACGCCAATATGAGGATGAAGGTTCCCTCTTTTCCTTATCCTTACCAGTTCCTACTTGGATTGAGGAAGTTCGACAAGAGTGGATCACCAACCCAACTATATCACAAGTAATTCAAAACCTTCAGGAGGACCTGAACCCACCCGCTGGCTACACTCGGAAAGAAAATATCCTCATATAGAAGGAGTGATTGGTTTTGTCTCCAATGTCTGCACTTAATCCCCGCATCTTAAATGAATTACATTCATTTCCTCTTGCAGGTCACTCGGGATTCAAAAATACATATGCTCATGCATGTCGTTCTTTTTTTTGAGAAGGCATGAAGAAGGACATCCTTAATTTTGTCACAAAATGTGACATTTTCTAACACAATAAAGGTGACACTGTCAAGACCTCAGGAGCTCTCCATCCATTACCTATTTCAACTTCAATCTGGACTAACATCTCCATGGACTTTATAGTGGGCCTTCCCAAAGCAAGCAACAAGTCTGACATCATGGTTGTGGTCAATCGCCTTTCAAAGTATGCACATTTTTTTGCCTTACCAGACCCTTTTACACCTAATATGATAGCACAAGTTTTCCTTGATCATATTTTCAAACTGCATGGCATGCCCGCATCCATTATGTTTGATCGTCACCCGAATTTCACCAACACATTTTGGAAATAATTGTTTAAATTACATGGCACACAATTGAACATGAGCACAATATACCACCCATAGAAGGATGGACAAACATAATTGGTCAATAAATTTTTGGAAACATACTTGCGTTGCTTTTGCTCATAAAAACAACATCAGTGGGTGAAATGGTTACCCTTGGCAGAACAACGGTACAAAACTTCCTATCATACAATGACCAAAATGACACCATATGAAACAGTGTATGGTCCCCAACCACCTTCTGTAACTTCATATATTCCATGCACATCCAAGGTCCAGGATCTTGATAAGTTTATGCAACGTAGAGAAGCTACCCTCTAGGCTTTGAAAGATAACCTCTACATGGCTCAAAATCGTATGAAGCAACAAGTTGACCAACAATGTTTTGAACGGGTCTTCCAAGAAGGTGATCAGGTGTTTCTCAGACTCCAACCTTACAAGCAAACCTCCCTCAAAACTTAGGGCCATCACAATTTGGCACCCAAATTTATGGCCCCTACCAGATTATCAAATGTATTGGTACAGTTTCCTACAAACTTACCCTTCCAGCTACCTCCAAAATACATCTGGTATTCCGTGTTTCGTGTTTGAATAAAGTGGTGGGTTAGTTCAAACCATCTTATCGGAATTAGATGAAGAAGGATCTATTTAGATGCAATGAGAAGTTTTCCTCAGTGTACGTGAGCTTCACTTGTGTGCTCACACTATCAAAGAAGTATTGATTAAGTAGAAGGACACATCTCCATAGGATTCAACTTGGGAACGCGCAACCATACTGCAACAATTTCCACATCTTCATCCTTGAGGAAAAGGCTACTTTTGAAGGGGGGGGGCATGTTAGGATCCAATCCTAACCCCTCTTAGTGAGTTATTAGTTAGAGTAAAATATATTTTTCATGTAATAAAGGCTGAATTTGGTTAATAAGTCCTGTTAAATAAATGTGAACAAGTCAATGTAAGAAGACCTAATAGAAGTTTCTGCTTCTAGAAGGATCCTCCTCTAGAATGTTCTTTAGAAGCTAGAACTAATATAAATAAGAGTAGGAGGTATGAGAAAGGTGTCTAGAGAATTATTGTAAAAGAGTGATGCTCTGCTAGAGGTTTCCCCCTCAAAGAAGAAAGTGAACTCAACTTCCTATCAATAAAGGTAACATTATCTGGTTGTGGTTCTTTATATTGTTGATGCTCCATGGTATTTTGCTGCAGTATTTATGTTTTCAGTTTAATATATTATCTCTAGTACCTTACAGTGAAGTTGACACTACCCTTCATACAATGCAACAAACAAAAAAGGATTCACATGAGGTTTCTTTGAGCATCATAGGTGGAAAAAGGAAAGGTTTGGTGAACATGGAAAATTCAACAAAAGTAATCATTGGGAGGATGGGACAGGAATAGGTTTGAAGGACACTGCAAGAAAACAAGGTTATAGTAACCATTGCCACTCTTTTGGAGAAGGTCAATCGATGCGCTCAGTTGAAGTCACCACAAGATCCAAAATGTAGCGGAGGATAGACCATATTCTTAGTTGGAGTATTTGAACCAAGTGACAGAACTGAGCAGTGTGCAGAGGCAACCGACAATTTTGACTTGGAAGAAGAAACGAAAGAAGTAGGGAGAGAGGACCGTGGTCCTAAAACAATAGTTAACTTTGTCAAAAAGGCCATGGAGACATATGACTTCCAATTAACAACAAAATGACTTGAAAAAATGGTGTGTTCACCAAAGGAGGTGAGGATGACCTTGAGTTATCTATGAAACATGCATAAGTCCAATACAACATTTGTCAATATCCTTGGAGGTGGATACTGGGATTAGACTGTATACTAGAAAAAGAGAAGCATGGTTGTGTTTCCAAGAAGAGGAAGCGTGAACCTGGTGCCATAAAAGTGGCACAGGTGACAAAGAGATTGGTATTTGGGAAGAGTACATGAAGACAAAAGCACGTACATAAAAGATTGGTTTGGACGCGAGGAAACACATTCTCATTAGTTGGGTGCAAGGGTTGGACTAGCTACCCAATCAGTCCAAGGAATGGGAGATATCAATGTGTGGAGACATGGA